>VMBQ01003512.1:48632-86539 GCA_007657795.1 Dreissena rostriformis
CCAACTCTAGTATAGATTGCCATTTTTGCATCATGAAATATAATACGATTATAGAAATAGCATGATATATTATAATAAACGCATGAATTAATGTTTGTCTCGCTAATGTATACTTCCAACTCTAGTATAGATTGCCATTTTTGCATCATGAAATATAATACGATTATAGAAATAGCATGATATATTATAATAAACGCATGAATTAATTTTTGTCTCGCTAATGTATACTTCCAACTTTAGTATAGATTGCCATTTTTGCATCATGAAATATAATACGATTATAGAAAAAGCATGATGTATTATAATAAACGCATGAATTAATTTTTGTCTCGATAATGTATACTTCCAACTCTAGACTCTAGTATAGATTGCCATTTTTGCTAAATGAAATATTATACGATTATAGAAATAGCATGTCTGACAGGTTATACATATTAAATATTAACCCGTTGTTAGGTACACCAACCGTTGAGAAAACCACCGGCTTTGTTGACATGAAAGCAGACGAAATACTAAAGGTGATAACATGGTATTCAAAAATTTAAAATAGGTCTTGTTAGTTATACTTTGTATTACTCCATGTAGGGTATCATTTTGAACATGGTTTGTGAAGGGATTGGACATGTTCAGTCCTACTTGTATTTTCATCATCAAAATTGAGTCGTGTTCTGAGAAAACTGGGCAAAATGCTTGTGCGTAAAGTGTCATCCCAGATTAGCCTGTGCAGTCCGCACAGGCTAATCCGGGACGACACTTTCCGCCTTAATTGGATTTTCGCTAAGAAGAAACATCATTTAAACGAAAAATTCCATAAAAGCGGAAATTGTCGTCCCTGATAAGCCTGTGCGGACTGCACAGGCTAATCTGGGATGACAATTTACGCACAAGCATTTTGCCCAGTTCTCTCAGAACACGCCACAATAAGGTCAATTAGTGGTTTTATTAGCTCGGCTGTTTTCGAAGAAAACCGGAGGTATTGTCATAGCCATCTCGTCGTCCGCCGTCCGCGTCTACCAAAAACTTAAACGTTGGCCATAACTTTTTCAATATTGAACATAGCAACTTGATATTTGTCATACATGTGTATTTCATGGAGCTTCACATTTTGAGTGATGAAAGGTCAAGGTCATCCTTCAAGGTCAAAGGTCAAAATCATTTTTTTTTTTCCAAAACTTCACCCGCAGCCGAGCGTTGGCATCCGCTCGACGGTGCTTTTGTTGTCTAAATGTTACTGGCGTTTTAAATGTTTATTTTAAGAAATAATTATTTATGAAAAAGCAACGTGATGTTAACCATATTATTTTGTTTTCTGTATTTTTCCCAATTTTGTTTATCTCAAAATGCATGTTTTACTACACATGCACATATTCATCGTTATGTTTTAGGTTTTAAAGTGGTACCACATTTTCGGAATCGTCTGGGTGACTCAGTTCATAATTGCTTGTCATAATTTAACCATAGCCGGAGCTGTGTCAATCTGGTATTTTACGAGGTAAGAAAGGCAATTATATGAGCCTCGCTCTGTGAAAATGGGATTTAATTCATGTGCGTAAAGTGTCGTCCTAGATAAGCATGTGCAGTCCGCACAGGCTAATCAGGGACGGCACTTTCCGCCTAAACTGGATTTTTCTCAAGAAGAGTCTTCATTTAAACGAGAAATATAGAAAAAGTGGAAAGTGTCGTCCCTGATTAGCCTGTGCGGACTGCAGAGGCTTATATCTGGGACGATACTTCATAATGCACATGCATTAAACCCCCTTTTCACAGATCGGGGCTAATATTGATTTACAAGACTACGTTTACGTCTAAAAATATTTATTCAATCCAAATGACGGCATATAGCAAAGGTTGTGTAACATCGCTTACTCATAATTGCATGTGCTTGTTATAATTATGTACAAGTCTATAACTGTTGTTATAATATTGCTTGTACTCAAATGTGTCCACATTGGCCTTCTGGAAATGCTGTTAATAAAATCTATCAAATGAATTCGATATAACGAACTTATCAAAATCCAAATGAAATTTCTACGAAACGCTCCATATTTTTATTTTATTTTTTATTTTAGGAATAAAGACCAACTCGGTTTTCCAGTATTGCGATCTATAGGCAACATCATACGGTAGGATATTTGTGTATCGTTCTTTATTGTAACAAGATGGCCAATATGGCCCTAGACGCTCGTCTGAAAAAGGTTTTACATGTGGATTGAGGGAAAACTGGTTTTAAAGATATTTTACTTTAAAGTCTATACTTAATCATGTCACCCGAGTGCGACCATTTTATGCAATCTATGCATGCTTTGGCGAACTTTTGTAGAGGACAACTGTATACGATGTTAGAAAATATCACATTTCTGAACTTTGCTGTTTCAGAGAATAAAATCTGAAAAGTGTTTTTTACTATAAAGGCTTCTTCGATATTGTTCAAATCATGTATACACTTACACAGTGTTATATTTTGTTTCCAGGTTTCATATTGGATCATTAGCGTTCGGTTCTTTGGTCATTACATTTGTGGTTGTATTCCGCATGGTGCTGTCGTTTATTGAAAATAGGTAAGATGTTGACCCCCCACTCCACCCCTCCCCCGCCCCACCCCGCTACGAGTAGTAACACTTTACCCTGAAATGACATGAGTTATGGACGAATAAAATTCAGTACATAGAAGTGTTTTTTGGATACTGGGAACGTTTGATCAACAACTCGATAAGATAACTTAAATCGGGAAAATATGAGATGTCGGAACATCGTTATATTTCTTGAACTCACATTTATAACTGCAATTGTAAGGCCTGTGATGGAAATCTGAACATTTTTCAAACTAAGATGATAAATTTTGATCATGTCCACATATTATTTTAACATATAATTAACATTACTATAATTGTACTTTACATCACAATTAATTGTACAGGTTAAGATCGAAGACGCATCCGATCGCCTTGTTCCTGCTGAAGTGTCTTAAATGCTGCCTGTGGTGCTTTGAGCAGTTTTTGAAATTCTTGAGCAACAACGCATACATAGAAATAGGTAAAAACCGTAAGACACAGCTGCTGGTAGAGTTTATGAGAGTATATTCATAAAAGGACGTTAAGGCGTAAATATTGCATAACAAGGCTAGCGATGTTGAACTTGGTCGAAAAGTATGCAGGGAAGAGTAAAAGAGTGTTGTAATTGGAAAACGAGGTATAAAAAGAAAGGTTATATCAGTATATAACAATTCAGCTATGTCGTACAAATACCTTTGTTTGATAGCATTTGCAAAGCACCAATGCGCCCACGTTTTGCGTAAACAGTAATAGGTCAGGTACGTGCAGCACTGTGAATATATACATACACCTCTCATAATTTAGCAAATACATACACGATTTCTAACTGACTTGTCATATATTTTCATTATAAGAATGCATTTGTATTATGCAAACACATGACACGTCTGTTTGAAATTGTGTATATCTTTGCTTACTTATGTGAGGTGTAGATATTAATATATCTACAGTGATGCACGCACCATTCAACATTTAAATTAAAACAACGTGAAACGACAGCTGCATCTTCAAGCGAGACAAGAAACCATAGCACGTGGTCCGTCATTTATGACAAGTGACCAATGGCAAAACAGTCTGACACAAATCAAACGCACTAGACACAAAACAAAAACACTCGTAACAAATACAAACAAACGATATTTAAGCCGTACAGAGGATTCATGCGTAATATATGCTCGCTCGGGAAAACGGGAGTAAATGCATGTGCGTTGAGTGTCGTCCCATATTAGCCTGTACATTCCTTACCGGCTTATCAGGGACAACACTTTCCGCCGAAACTACATTTTTGCTAACAAGGGACTTCCTTTTAAAGAAAAATAAAATTAAAGCGTAAAATGTCGTCCCTGATTAGCCTGTGCGGACTGCACAGGCGTATCTTGTACGCCACTTTAAGCACATACATTAAGCCCGGTTTCTCAAGGCGATGCTCATACGTTATACTGATGTGTTTTATTTTAGCCATACACGGCTACGGTTTCTGCAAAGCGGCCCGTCAAGCGTTTCACGTGATAGTTGACAACGCCCTACGAGTCTCCGCAATTAACTCCGTCGGGGACTTTGTACTGTTTCTAGGGAAACTGGCAACCGTTGCCATCGTGACCGTTGCTGGTATTGAGTTTATATCGGTATGTCTTTCTTACGCTTCCCAATGTTTGTTATTGAATACTGTTTTATTTACCGATGGACATTTTTCAATTTACATCGTCCTTGAATTTTGATTCGTAGGAATTAAATCATGGAGGTGTTAGACATTGTGTTAAATTGCCACGCACGAGAACGACTTTAAGTTCTTTATTAAAATAAATAACAAATGTGAAAAAATGTTTTCCTTTTTACATGATTTCATTTATAGTTTTACTGTTTTGAGTTTGAATGAGTATGCTTGTTTTTAATAATGTCGGCATATAAAATGTTAAAAATGTGTTTCAAATTGCTGTATGGCGACTCAATTGAAAACAAGTTTAAAATATGAGCAGCTATCCTGAAAAACAGGGGTTAATATTCATGCGTAAAGTGTCGTCCGAGATAAGCTTGTGCATTTCGCACTTTCCGCTTTTATGGAATTTTCAGTTTAGGCGGAAAGTGTCGTCCCAAATGTTATGCACGTACATATTTCGTGGCATTTACACGTCCACCAGCCTTTAATTATACTGTGAATTTTGCATTCACTTGTTACAAATGTTCTTTAGGCATTTCTAATTATTCTAGGATATACATTTGAGCTCTGTGAAAAGGGGTTTTATGCATGTGCGTAAAGTGTCGTCCCAGATTAGCCTGTGCAGTTCGCACAGGCTAATCAGGTACGACACTTTCCATTTTTATGATATTTTTTTGTTTTAAGAAAGTCTCTTATTAGCAAAAATTTTGTTTAGGCAGAAAGTGTCGGCTAATGTGGGACGACACTTTGCGCACATGCATTACCCCCTTTTCATAGAGCGAGGTTCATTTACGATAACGGTTAAAATCAAATGCCAATACATGCTACCTGATTGGGTGTAGATACTTTTAACAAAAGCTTAGAATGCAAATTGATAATTTTACTTATAGGTTCGCAAGAACATCAACTTTGTTTGGCTGCCTGTGTTATTAACGGCTGTATTCGCTTACTTCATCGCGAGCTGTTTCATGTCTGTGTATGAGGTAAGATCCGTGACTTGGTCTTAAAAAAACGAGGCCTTATGTATGTGCGTAAAGTGTCGTCCTAGATTAGCCTTTGCAGTCTGCAGAGGTTAATCAGGGACGACACTTTACGCACACACCGGATTTTCGGCAAATCTGGGATGACACTTTACGCACATGCATTAAGCTCCCTTTTCCACTAAAAAATGTGCGCTCTGTGAAAATGGGGCTCAATGCATGTGTGTTAAGTGTCGTCCTATTTTTCGTTTAAAGAAAATCTCTTCTTAGCAAAAAATCTAGTTAATGAGGAATGTGTCGTCCATGATTAGCCTGTGCGGACTGCACATGCTAATCTGGGAGGACACTTTGCGCAAATGCATTAAACCCCATTTTCACAAAGCGCGTCTCATATAATAGTGTCTAGTAAACTGTAATGACCATGTGCCTTTTGAGTGCGTTGTTACGTATGTAAAATAAATGGACACAATTGTATGTTTCCAGATGGCGATTGACACCATTTTTATTTGTTTCTGCGAAGACTCGCTGCTGAACGACGGTGACACGCGGCCGTACTTTATGAGCATTGGCCTCCAGGTAAAAGTGTGCACGCATATGATTGTCTTCGATATACATCGACATCATTATCGTACATAAATTAAGTAACTTTGAAGGACAATAATGTCTTTAAAGCCCCTATAACGCTCAAAATCAACGGAAATTTCGTTAAATATTTCGTAAAATAAATTTAACACATAAACAATCAGTTTTCCTTATAGCAATAGCCAAAATTTCGTGTGGTCTGGTAACATAGATTTAACACGAAACAAAATGCTTTTTTTTTGTTTGTTTGTGGTACAATATATTCAACACAAAAGTCATGTTCATGTCCCATTTTAGTATTCGCGTGTCGTATGAATAGATATCGTCGCGGGAAATTAAAATGGAACATATTGTGCCACACAAAAATAACAAAGAGCATTTTTATACCTTGTTAAATCTATGTTACCAGAACACATCTAGTGTTGACATTTTGGCTAATGCTATAAGGAACACTGATTGTCTTTGTGTAAACTATATTTCACGAAATATTTTACGAAATTTCCGTTTATTTTCCGTTTATTTTGAACGTTATATGGGCGGTAACTCGCCCTATTGGCGCTATTGATCGTAAACAATGGTTAAGAAAAAATATTGTCAGAGCCTTTATCTTTTGGCATACAAGATTCCAGCCGGATTTGAAATCGCGCATGTAAGCTCGAACATTTCAACAAAAACTTTACTTGTCAATGATGCGCATGCGCAATCGTATTTTATTAAGAATAACTTTCTATCGATGTTGCTCCAAAGATCTGCTTATTGCTCTACCGTTTATCAATGGTTACTGTTTCAAACGCACAACCATTTTTAAATGATCACATATCTTAAAACAATGCGCTTAACTTGGCAGGGTACGTGAGTAAACGGACTGTACTTGTATCAATAAACATTAAAATAAGGTTGTGAAAGGGAATTTTTCGTTAAAAGTAATAATTTATCCTAACCATATACTTAATAAGCCATAGGAAGAACTAAAACGTCCACTGCAATATTGTACACAATGTTGCATTGAACGTTTAGCGGGATTAAAGGATTTGTGTTTGTTCAAAAGGTCAGATTATGGTAAACTTAAACATGATCTGAACGCATAAGATTATCAGAAAACATTAGCATGTCAGTTGAAATCCGATTATTATTTTAGAAGCATGAATTGTACGCACGGAGGNTTAAAATTTTGGCTATTTCTATAAGGCACAATGATTATTTATATGTTAACTTTATTTTACGAAATATATTACGAAATTGTCGTTGATTTTTTTGCGTTATAGAGGCTTTAATTAACTCTCGGTTACGAAGGGTTGCATTGCATCAATTAATTGAATGTTTGGTTTAAGTATCGAGAACCTTCAAAAATCATCAAGATAAAGCTGTGATTGATTAACTATTTTTTTTCTTTATAGATATAATACATATAGTGCACACGATACGATATAAACACTGTTCTAATGGTTTGAAAAAAACATTCAGTTTAGCGTTTTTCCCATCGAGTATTTTTGTTATCAAACTAACATCGTGCCTTAGTTAAGCTACGAGGCAAGATCATGATTTGTGCTGGTTGTTTTATTGTTTATTGTTTCGTAGTGTTGGTATTTTACAGACTATAATGCCTCTTTAAAGAGAATCATACACAGTCATATGAATCTCTTATATTCACCTTCCACCGACCAAGGTTAATTGGTAATCCGCCATGATTAACGTCTTAACCGGATTAAATGCCCAACTAATAATCTGTATTCGTTTAGTCTAAAACATAATCATTATATCAACGCCAACTAAATTTGTTTTCATGTAACCATTGAGGACGTAGACAATTACAACTTTTGTTTGGTCGTAAGAGATTTCAGGCCCCATATAGTGATCGCATCGTCCATCCGCCCGTCCACAGTTCAAGAACCACAACTCTGTCTTAATTATTTTAGAGTTCTTGCCCATGGCTTATTTTTGTGTGCAGAGCATTACTAAATAGTATGTGTGTGCGTTCGTGCGTGCGTGCGTGTGTTCGCGCTCGCACGCGCGTGTTTTTTTTTTAAATATTATCTATCGTGAAATAACACACTTGAAGGAGGTAAATTAAGGGCGATAATATTATGTTTAAGTATCGTTTCTTTTTTTTTCAGAAATGCATCACGTCTAGACTGGAAACACAACGAACAAAACATGTAGAAAAGATAAATATAAACGTCGAAAATGACAAAAAGGAATAAGCCTTTATGTGATCATTGTTAAACAACGACTTTATATTTATAGAACGGGATATTTTAAAGCATTTGTCGGTAACTCTTTTTTGGTGCTACACTGTCGATGGTGATGCGAGTTATTTGACATCACGATGCATAAACTATTTAATAAAGAAATGTTGATTATAGGGATATGTTTCAGAGCTTATGTTTGTACACTTATTACTATTTTAACATTTTGTATTGGCCCAGCCATGCAGGAGTATCCTTAAATTTGTGCCAATGAGGTCAAATCATTTATTATGGCTCCTTCGATATGTAAGAAAGTAACATGAAATGTTGCAATGCATTAAAGTGCTATTTGAAAATGCATTATGTTGGCATACGCGTAAGAATGAAAGAAGACACTTTTCAATTTTCTTAGTTTAACTCTTAACATAATTAACAACACTTTGCTTTTAAAATCCGTCCACAATTATGATTTTCACTACATTCGGTTTGTTGCGGACTGCAAAGCCTATCTGGGACGACACTTAACGCACATGCATTAAGTTCATTTTTTTCCAGAACGAGGCTCATACCATCCACTGAGGTCTAGAAGTCTTCGTTAGCTTATTTACACATATGCTGATACACTAAGTATATTTTAGTTTAAACCTATTCATTTTAGCTCGATTGAACCGAAGCCAATGTTTTCTATGGACATGCTTGAACCTAGTTGGTTCCAATTCCGAGTTGATAAAATGAAGCTTCCGGTGTGCGCCGCGCGCTTGTGAAACACACCCGTACATTTATCCCATTTAATTGCATAACGAATGCCGCTACTGTTACTTACATCTTGTATAAAAAAAAACACGCGTTCATATGGGGTATCCCTAAAGGAAGTTTGTTCAATATCGCAATCACATAAAAATATTGTGAGATACCAAGAACATGGCAATGAAAATTCTATCAATATAAAAACCGATAATAACATAATGAGGAATACTATTTTGAATACCCTAAAGCGTTCATCATATAACAATATATCAATATGCACTGTATCCACTGTTGTTCTTATGCATTATTCCTTATATATTCCGTACACAGTTGCGTTACAGATCAAACTTTCGTTCGAAAACGTGAAGGACGCGAACGTATCTGTCTTAGCGTCCCACTGGCATCGTGAACTACACATGACCGTCTGCTCCGACTTTTTACACAAGGTTATCACGCAAACTATCTTATAACGGTCATAGCCTAGCTTTCTTACCTGGGTCTTTATATCCTCGCTCATCGTTTTCGCCCAAAGAGCGCCTTTCTTTGGGTCGTACTTCGCTCCGGTCAGCTGCCGTTCAAGCGTCTCTTTGATCATGCGCTCGAGAGGCGCATGCTTGATGAGTCGTTTGGCTCCATACGGTAGGTTGGTTCCTTGTTCTGCATGGTTGTGTCTGCCCGGTTGGTTGTCTGTTCTCTGTCCCTTATCGACATGCGTTTCGGGAACCTTCGCGCCAGTGTCATGCTCCCCGTGGCTATCGACTTCCGGAGCTTCCCGGGATATGGCGGAACTTCCGTGTCCTCAGTGTCGGAGGTCGCTGCCGAAGATGTCCGAAGTCCGGAAACTGAATCGCGGCCTAGTTTCGACATTTTCGATTGTTTGCTCAACGCAGCTTTTCTTTAAACCATTAACAAATTGCGATAATCGTTATTTGTTGTTCACATGCAGATTCCCCGCACGGTGTGTTTTCTCGAGCCCCTATCCTGTTATTCACAGACGTTGTATATCACATATAAACTAATGGGGTAAATTTTATTTTAGTGTTGATATTTTAAAGACTAGTGCCTCTTAAAAGAGAATCATACAAAGTCGTATAAAATCTCCTATATTCACCTTCCACCGACCAAGGTCATTTGGTAAACAGCCATGAGTAACGTCTTAACCGGATTAAAGGCCCAACTTATAAACTTTATTCGTTTAGTCTAAAAACATAATCACTTTATCAACGCCGACTAAATTTGTTTTCATGTAACCAATGAGGACATAGACAACTACAACCAATGTATGGCCGTGAGAGATTCCAGGCCCATATAGTGATCGCATCGTCCATCCGTCCGCCTAATGCAAAGTTAAAGAACCACAACCTTGTATACATTGTTTAAGAGTTCTTGCCCATGGCTTATTTTTTTGTGCAGAGCATTGCTAAATATTGTGTGTATGCGTGCGTATATTTGCGAGCGCGCGCGTGTGTTTTACATATAATATATTGTGAAATAACACACTTAAGGAAGTAAATTAAGGGAAATTATAATATGTTTAAATATCGTTTCTTTCTTGCAGAAATGCATCACGTCTAGACTGGAAACACAAAGACCAACACACGTAGAAAAGATAAATGTAAACGTCGTAAATGACAAAAAGGAATAAGCCGTTCTGTGATCATTGTTAAAGAACGACTTTATATTTAGGGTACAGGCTCAACGGGCTTCACATGGGGTTAACACATGGGTTGGACAGGATGTCGACACTTTTTTTTGCAAATACCTCAACTAATTGAAATACATTTGCAAAAATCTTTAGCGCATAAAAGACAGTTTTTCTTGCAGTTTGTGCCGACATCATAACATTTAAGAATACATCCTTGAATACATCTGAAATCGATGACAAAAATATCACGTTGCCTGCAGCATAAAAGTGTACATGAATGCTGTACACATCCAATTGTCCCCAAGAACACAGGCTTATTAAATAAAGTAATTCTGATGTTTGTCAGATTGCCAGCATAAAAAACTTTCTTTTATGCATAAGTTGAAATTCTTAAATTTTTAGTTATTTAGAAAAAAAAAGCACCACGTACCGGTGTGTTTACATCCCTTAACGTTTAATTGTGAACCCCACAAAGTCACGTGATCCTGCACCCTGTATTTTTAGAACGTGATATTTTATAGCATTTGTCTGTATTTTGGTGTTTTTCTGTCGACGGTGGTGCGAGTTACTAGACATCGTTTTGCATAAACTATTTTATAAAGAAATGGTTGTTGTAGCGATTTGAATTAGAGCTTATCATATGTTTGTACACTTATTACTATTTCAACATTTTGTGTTGGCCCAGTCATAAAGGCGTATCATTAAATGTGTGCCAATGACGCCAAATCACACCAAAAACATTAAAGTGCTATTCTATAATGAAATGTGTTTTCATACACGTAAGAATTAAAGAAAACACTTTTCTGTTTTCTTAGTGTAACTCTTAGAATAGTTAACAACACTTTGTGTTAAGCATATCGCTGCTTATAAAATCTGTCCAAACTAAAATGTTCACTACATTCGGTTAGTTGTAAAAGTAAAAAAAGGAAAATATGGTTCTTTAATTAACTCGACCCTATCCACCAAATTAAGTAACACACGCTACTTTTGCTGAAAAAGGGGTATTAAGCGAAATTCCAGTTAAGGCGGAAAGTGTCGTCCCAGATTAGCCTGCGCGGATTGCAAGGTTTATCTGGTACGGCACTTTAAGCACATGCTTTCAGCCAAGTTTTTCCAGAACGAGGCTCATATCATCCACTGAGGTCGAGAAGTCTTCATTAGCTTCTTTACACATATCCTGATATGCTCGAACTAGTTGGTTCCCATTCCGTGTTGAGAAAATGAAGTTCCGGTGTACGCGCCCGCTTGTTTAATAAAACCGTACATTTATTTTTAATGCATATCGAATGATACTTATGCTACATACATCTTGTATAACAAAAATACGCGTTCATATGGGGTATCACTTAAGGAAGTATGTTCAATATCGTTATAACATAATAATACGGTGAAAGAACAACAACATGACAATGACAACCATGTAAATATAAAATACGATACTAAAAACATAATGAGGAAAACTTTTTTGAATATCCTAAATCGTACATCATATCACAGCTTACGCTGTTTCCGCTGTTTTGTTCTTGTGCATTATTCCTTATATATTCCATACACAGTTGCGTTGCAGATCAAACTTTCGTTCGAAAACGAGAAGGACGCGAACGTATCTGTCTTAGCGTCCCACTGGCATCGTGAACTACACACGGCCGTCTGCTCCGATTTTTGACACAAGGTTATCACGCAAACTATTTTATAACGGTCATAGCCTAGCTTCCTAACCTGGGTCTTTATATCCTCGCTCATCGTTTTCGCCCAAAGAGCGCCTTTCTTTGGGTCGTACTTCGCGCCGGTCAACTGACGTTCAAGCGTCTCCTTGATCATGCGCTCGAGAGGCGCATGCTTGATGAGTCGCTTCGGCTCCATCCGGTAGGTTGGTTCCTTGTTCTGCATGGTTGTGTCCGCCCGGTTGGTTGGTTCTCTGTCCCTGATCGACATGCGTTGCAGGAACCTTCGCGTCAGCGTCATGCTCCCCGTGGCTATTGACTTCCGGAGCTTCCCGGGATATGGCGTCACTTCCGTGTCCTCAGTGTCGGAGGTCGCCACCGAAGAGGGCCGAATGCCAGCACCTGAATCGCGGCCTTGTTTCTGACCCCACATTTTTGAGTGTTGCTTAACGCAGCTTTTCTTTATAACATTAACAAATTACGATGTCCGTTATTTGCAGCTTACATTCAGATTCCCTGCACGGTGTGTTTCCAGTAACTCGAAACACTCTTATAGTATACACACACGTTGTATATCACATATAGACTACATAAGTGACATGTGTACATAAGCATATAACACGGTTTTGTCCATGCAATACTATGTATTTCTTGACAAAGTGTAACCAACTGAAGGTATTCTGGTGCAGACGAAATGTCAGTAGCGACAAGAGTTAAGCTTCAATATCCTCCAGAACCAAGGCCATTGGTAGTGACATTATTGGTGTTCCACCAGTTTTACCATGGTGCCTCAAATAACATAAAGTTTAAGTAGCTTATGTCAAATCACCAAAAGTCATAATATCAAAAATAATAATTTACGACAAACGTTCGATTTATCTCAACCAATCTTATGTTGTTGTTNTTTAATGTCACCTCTATGCCACTATACCTGTCTCTTACCACTTCACTCATGTAAACTTCAGCACCGCTTCTATTCCCACGCCTGTCTCTCTTACTATAATTTTGTTTTTACCAAAGTTAACAGAGTCCGGTAAAAGGACCCATCTCCATGAAAACGTCGCTAAAAAAATAACGAATTAAATTTCACGGTTATGATTATAAATGTTAAACACCATTATACTTTTAACCGATTTATCAGTAACACACGTGTGTTGAAAACTTATGTAAAACGCACGTTTTACAAAAGTGAAAATTTGACTAATTTCCAAAGTACATGTAGTGAACGACACTCGTTGCCCTAATTTGGCAACTGTAAAGCAAATAAACAATAAATTAAAGTTATTATTATACCCACCAACACCGCCACAGACGTTCCAAAGAACTTCACCGATGACGTTAATTCCTATGACACGGCCTTTACTACGCGAACTATCAAAACGGATTTTCTTACACACACAAAATCAAGAACAAACAAATAAGTATTTAACCATCTACCCATTTATTTCATATGACGCACTACGGGGGTGAATATTGGCATGTGTATCTTGTGTTTTAATAAAATCATTATCAAATTCGTGGTCACTGTTACGTCATTTCCACGAATCAAGATAACACGGTGACAAAAAACACATGTCACCGCCATGCGAGCGTACATACTTTCTATTTTATGCTTTTTTTTAAATTAAGTATCGAATTGTTGAATTTCTGAATTTCATCGGTGCAAGGACTGTCGGAGAATATTAAGCATAATTTGCATAAACGTCAAATGAAGATTGCGGCGTTTACGTAAACATTTATTAAAAGAAAGTTCAAACTATTTTGAAACTCGTCAACTTGCAAATAAGTGAAAAAGGTCCTCTTAATATCACCAACGTGTACGTTATCAATACATGTACATTATGTATCGAAAACGTCATTACCATTATAGGGATAATACACATTTTCGAGGGCATGATCATGTGCGGGCGCTCGAAAAATTCGTTCCTGACCGAGTGCGCAGCACGAGGGCAGGAACGGATTTTGAGAGCGCCCGCAGATGATCATGTCCGAGAAAATGTATATTTTCGCTATTATTAAATAAACAAATCACACATACCAAAATAAATTAAAATAACATTGAAAAACAAAATGTCTTGTTCATTCGACATCGACAAAATAATTCGATTATTTCATATGACATCATACAGATCAAGGTTGTGTTTTACATATGCCTCACTCGGTCATCATCAGAAATGACGAGGCTTTACCTTCGGATAGGCAGTTTTCGATTTAAAATGTGTTTAAGCAGTGGATTAATGCTAATTTGAAATGCAGCCGCGCAAAGTAAGAAATACGGAATTATTTGGAATTTAATGGTCGTGACTGATATATATATCGTCAGAAGACCAGTTTATGAATATGAAAAACACATAACAGGGCTTGAACGGCACGTGAATCGCCTTGTTAATACACGATTCCTCCCGTTCAAGCCCTCCTTTTGCCAAGTTTCTGCACCCCGCCAGAGGGCATTATAGACATCCGATACGACTCGAGTTATATTGTTCAACAGTAGTGCGTTCAGTAACAGCGAACGTTCGCCAATGAACGTTCGTTTCCGATTCGGTCTTATTGAACGATAAGTTCGGCGAGAATTTTTCAAGATGGCGGCTCCCAGAGAATTGATTGCGATTTTGATGGAGGAAATCGCTGATAACACATAAAGTACTTAACCAACACAATACATTATGTTTATAATTCAATTCATTTTATATACTACAAAAAAATATCGAAGTTACACTGAAGTTACGCTGAACAACAACAACAACTTACTTGTCCGCCATCTTGGTGAACTACCTCCCGAGACGGGTCGCTTCGGTCCGCTTCGGTTCGCGGCGAACCAAGCGTTCAATAGCGAACGTTCGCGATAGTTCGCGAACTATTGCGAACGTTCGCTGTAACTGAACGCACTAGGCCTTAGGTTAACGGAGTTACGCTGTACGGACAGGCAATGGTATACCTATTATATATCCATTTGGTATCGGATATGAGGCTAACCCATTTAACAAAGATCTATAAATAAACATTCTATTTATAGATAAAGAAGGAAAACGGATTAGGTTACGGTATTACGATCTTCTCGATTATTTATTAAAAATAATGACAGAAAACGCCTTTGTATTTCTTGAGCTCGATACAAAATTGAACTATTGGTTATACATATTAAATTTATTCAAGGAAGTCGAAACATTTTAAGATTGGATATAATACATACTGAAGTGAATCTTGTTACCGCGTGGTTTATTTGTCATGCCCGAGAAATGTACGATAGATTCATAATTTTGAAACATTAGGGATTTGTTTGTAGTTAAATTATATTTAAGTATGCAATATAATAAATAATAACAAACAAGAATTGTGAACAGAACAGGGTTTTATTTATTCATTCATTCATTAATTAATTCATTCATTTATTCATTCATTCATACATTAAGTCATTTATTTATTTATTGTTTTATGTATTTATCTCTTCATCTTTATCTATTTATTCATTCATTCATTTATTCGTCCATCCGTTCGTCCGTCCGTTTGTTCGTTCGTTCGTTTGTGCGTATGTGCGTTCGATCGTTTGGTCATTGGTTTGTTGGTTCGTTCGTTCTTTTGTTCGATTGATCGTTTGTTCGTAAGTTTATTCGTTCGTTTGTTCAATCGTTCGTTCGTGCGTTCGTTCGTGAATTCGTTCATTTATTTATTCATTCAGTCCTCCATCCGTCCGTCCGTTCGTTCGTTCGGTCGTGCTTTTGTGCGTACATGCGTTTGTCCGTTCGTTCATTCTTTCGTTCTTCCGTTCGTTCTTTCATTCATTCACTCACTCACTCATTTATGTATTCATTATTTGTGTTTGTTCGTTAGTTCGTTTGTTCGTCCGTCCGTCCGTTTGGTCGCTAGTTCGTTGGTTCGTTTGTTCGCTCCTTCGTTTGTTCGTTCATTCGTTAATTAATCATCATCATCATCATCATTATCATAATCATCATCATCATCAGCAGCACCACCATCATCATCGTCATCATCATCAGCTACAGCCGCAGCATAAGCAGCAGCAGCACCATCATCATCATCATTATCTTAATCATCATCAGCAGCAGCAGCACCATCATCATCATCATCGACATCATGATCATTATCGTCATCAGCAGCAGCAGCACCATCATCATAATCATCATCATCAGCAGCACCATCATCATCATCATCATTATCATAATCAGCATCATCATCAGCACCATCATCATCATCATCATCATCGTCATCATCATCATCAGCAGCAGTAGCATAAACAGCAGCAGCACCATCATCATCATCATTATCAAAATCATCAGCAGCAGCACCATCATCATCATCATCATTATCATAATCACCATCAGCAGCAGTAGCACCATCATCATCATCATCAGCAGCAGCAGCAGCACCATCAATATCACCTTCATCAGCATCATCATCAACAGCAGCATCATCATTATCATCGGCAGCATCAACATCATCATCATCACCAGCAGCAGCAGCAGCATAATCATCATCAGCATCATCATCATTATCATAATCATCATCAGCAGCAGCACCATCATCATCATCATCATCCGCAACAGCATCATCAGCATCCTCAGCATAAGCAGCATAACCATTATCATCATCATCAGCAGCAGCAGCAGCCTCATTATCATCATCAGCAGCAGCAGCATCATCAACATCATCATCATCAACAGCAGCATCATCATCATCACCATCATCATCTTTTTTTTTATTTTTATTTTTTTTTCTTTTTTATTTGAATTTTTATTATATTTATTTTTATTATTTTTACTTTATAATATATTAGATGCATATTATGTTAATGCTGCCACGTTGAAACAAAATAAATATTTAATGAAGGTTAAGAAAATCGATTTATTATATCGTCACGTAGCAGCAGGAGGTGGGGCCTTGGGTACTTTATGACATCTTGTACAACAGGGTTATTGATGTGTGTGTGTCATGCTGCAATTTCCTGTTTATTGGACCCTAAATGTGATAAAGCCGCTTTTGATAATGGTGATAACTGTTATTTCTATTGTAACACAATACGAGACTGAGAAAACAAAGGCCAGAGCTTATTTATTTAACCCTTTCTATGTTACATTTTATATTAAAAGTATATGAATTAACTCAAGTGTGACTGTCTTTATTTTGAATATTTTATATGAAATTACATAAATTGTTAAAATAGTTGTTTATATACCCAAGCACTTGACTTTACATGTGACTATTCAATTTTTATGAAACTACGATAATGGAAGCAGTAAATATCTTTTTTAAAGATGCTCGGCGTTTATCCCGATTGTGAAATATAGATTAAAATGAAACGTTCCTACATAATTTACGGATTTGTTTTAGTTTTAAGCTGCTAATCACCCACATGAAATGTTTTATGTAGTGTATTGCATATTTACGTATGACATTTTGAAGTCATGCTGATACGACTTATAAATCAATAAAAAGAACATATCACATTTCCCGTGCACTTTTATACACTAATTATGGTATTTGCAGAAAAACACATATAGGATATATCAAGTACATGAATGTAAAGGTATATTCAAACTGCACACTTGTGTGCGGACATATAACTGATACTACATTAAGATTAATTATATGCGTCCTCACATGGCATATAATGTATGTATTATGTATGTAACATACGCATGTTCTAAACGATTGAACTATATGGCATTGAAATATTTCATTAAGACGCAGTTGTCTTTCCACACATTTGAATCATACTTTTATGGCTCCTTACGTTTTCTTTATGAAAAATCTTACCACATTACTTAACGACAGAAAATTTAAGTCTGACCAAGTTGTTAGGGAACCGGCCAATGTCTGATCTATATTTGATAACTTGACGCTCAAAAGGATAAGATAGAGATCCCCACAGCAGGTTGCTTTTACACAATGTAGACTTCCACTGTTTTATTGTGGTAACATGCTTGTTTAGAAAGCATAGGCAAAATAATATGGTTTCCACTAGTTTTTTATTTTGTAGTTTTTTACACACGGATATTTAAAAAGAAAATAAACACATTTAATCAATTAAAAAAAGGTTAAAAGTTCAACACAAAATACACATGTAAATTAATAAAGGAACGAACGAACCAATAAACAAACGCACGAATGCACGAACGAACGAACAATCATACGGAGGACTGAATGAATGAATAATAAATAAATGAATGAATGAATTAATGGATGAATACGTGAATAAATGCATAAATAAATAAATGAATGAACGAATGAATGAATGAATGAAATTATGAATTAATGAAAGAACGAACGAACGAACGAACGCACAAACGCACGAACGAACAAACAGACGGACGGAGGACTGGATGAATGAATAATAAATAAATAAAATGAATGAATTAATGGATGAATACGTGAATAAATGCATCAATAAATAAATGAATGAACGAATGAATGAAATTGTGAATTAATGAAAGAACGAACGAACGAACGCACAAACGCACGAACGAACAAACAGACGGACGGAGGACTGAATGAATGAATGAATACATAAATGAATGAATGAATGAACTAACGAACAAACGAACGAACGAACGAACGAACGATCGATTGAACGAACGAACAAGCGAACGCACGAACACACGAACACACGGACGGACGGAAGACTGAAAGAATAAATAAATAAATAAATAAATAAATAAATAAATAAATAAATAAATAAATAAATGAATGAATAAATGAATTAATTAATTAATAAATTAATTAATTATTAATTAATTAATTAAAGAACGAACAAACAAACGAACGAACAAAAGAAGAACCAACAAACCAATGAACAAACGCACAAACGAACGAACGAACAAACGGACGGACGAATGGACGGATGAATTAATAAATGAACAATAAATAAAACCCTGTTGTGTTCACAATTCTTGTTTGTTATTATTTTTGCAATGCATATTTAAATATAATTTAACTACAAACACATCCCTAGTGTTTTCAGAATTATGAATCCAACGTACATTTCTCAGGTTTGACAAATAAACCACGCGGTAAGAAGATTCACTTTAGTATGTATTATATTCAATCTTAAAATGTTCCAAATTCCTTGATTAAAATAAATACTTATCACCAATATTTCAATTCTTCATTGAGTTCAAGCCCTAAAAACGCGTTTTCTTTCATTATTTCAAATAAATAATCGAGAAGATCGTGATACCGTCCGTGGGTATACACTGAATATTTGTTCTTTTGACGCATGTGAATTTATGATTACGTTATTGATTTTTTTCACGATGAGCTGCATATGTTTAAGAAGCAAATAACCTATCGGTTATGTTCTGTTCTGCATTAGCAACTGTCCAGATCTAGAAGAATTTCTAGTTTGTAAATTTGCTTTACTGTATTCAAATCTGTGTGTGTGTGTTTTTTTTATATAAACGAACGTTTATACATGTTTGACAGCATAACATGTAAAATTAAATACAAGAAAATACTTAAAATATATAAGATAACAATAATATTTCAATCGCCCATCATTACGTGGCTGGCTAATAATGGCGTCAGGGATCACTCCGGGTCACGGGACAATTTATTGCCTTAATCTATACTGTATATGACCAATCGTACGGAGGTTCCGGAGATAGTCGATGTATCACGATTGGTCGGCGATATGTTGAAGCTATGCTCGGAACGAGTCCTATATCTGCGCGGACGTTGATATCTCGTTTGTATCCCTTTTTCTGCGTAGCTGTCTAAGCCAGCTTTTCACCTCACCTGACGTTTGTAAATGTCCAATAAAATTCAAATAACATTTCCCGCGGCTAGACCCGAATAAATACACTTCATTTATTCCATAGGCTGATTTGAGAATAATTCCACAGAACATTGAAAACATGACCGCGTCTTTGTAGTATAGCATGAAACACTGTTCAGTGAAGGGAGGGGATGCGGACTTCCAATTGGTTCGCGAATGTAGCCGGAACTTTACGATTTTACGTTGCTATTCACACTATATTGCGGAGGATACCGGAGATAGTCGTGTTATGACGATTGAGCACGCCTCTTGCGCGGACTTCATGCCAAGATGGCGGACAAGCACACAAGAAATTACGATGTACTGCGAAAATGACAAATAACAATGGAATTTACGACGGACATCATATAGTATGAAATAATAAAATGCGTGAGTCAATTAACAATAAAAGCAACGATTTAGATACAAACAACAAATATTTATTAGAAATCTGCACAGTGAATGTGGCACGGAAAACAATGTTAGCAAAGTGTAGTTCGGTCTACTCGCAAAGTAAAAACATTTGAAAAAAGTTGAAAAAAGTTTTGTTCGAAAATGGAAAAAAGACAAATATGATTTGATTTATATGTTAGTGGATCTGTGTATTATCCGATTCATATTCTGCTTTATTATGTTTGTCACGTTGTACAGTTTACTGAAATAGCATTGGATTGAAAATGTGAAATTCAAGATATTGAAAGGTAAACAGATTACAAATATTAATTTAACATAATTAAATACACCATGAACACTGCAAGAATACTTGAGTGTGTGTGTTTATATTTGTTAATGTTTTCCCATATGATAGTTAACAAAAAATGTAATTTACTGTTTTACGTTCAATACATTGAAANCGGAACGCACAACTGAATTATACACCGGGCCGCTATTTACAATAAACCTAAGGACATCTATAAAATACTGAAATTTATAGATTTCTTAAATGTCGCAGAAATGATAGTTGGATGAATGAAATTGTATCTGAAATATTATTTTTCAAGATAGATCATATCTGTAAGCCTTCCTCTGAGTTATACGGTAGACCACGAAGTGTATATTGATCTAAAGTCCGTGGGTAGACACTGAATTTGTTGTTCTTTTGACGCATGAGAATTTATGATTGCTTAATTGTTTTTTTTTACGATGAGCTGCATATGTTAAAGAAGCAAATAACCTATCTGTTATGTTCTGTTCTGCATTCGCAACTGTCCAGATCTAGAAGAATTTCTAGTTTGTAAATTTACTTTACTGTATTCAAATCTGTGTGTGTGTGTTTTTTTATAAACGAACGTTTATACATGTTTGACAGCATAACATGTAAAATAAAATACAAAAAAATACTTAAAATATATAAGATAGCAATAATATTTCAATCGCCCATCATTACGTGGCTAATAATGGCGTCAGGGATCACTCTGGGTCATGAGACAATTTATTGCCTAAATCTATACTGTATATGACCAATCTTACGGAGGTTCCGGAGATAGTCGATGCATCACGATTGGTCAGCGATATGTTGAAGCTATGCTCGGAACGAGTCATATATCTGCGCGAACGTTGATATCTCATTTGTATCCCTTTTTCTGCGTAGCTGTCTTAGAAGCCAGCATTTCACCTTACCTGACGTTTGTAAATGTCCAAAAAAAATTCAAATAACATTTCCCGCGGCTAGACCCGAATGAATACACTTCATTTATTCCATTGGCTGATTTGAGAATAATTCCCCAGAACACTGGAAACATGACCGCGTCTTTGTTGTATGGCATGAAACACTGTTCAGTGAAGGGGATGCGGACTTCCAATTGGTTCGCGAATGAAGCCGGAACTTTACGATTGTACGTTGCTATTCACGCTATATTGCGGAGGGTACCGGAGATACATGTAGTCGTGTTATGACGATTGAGCACGCCTCTTGCGCGGACTTCATGCCAAGATGGCGGACAAGCACACAAGAAATTACGATGTACTGCGAAAATGACAAATAACAATGGAATTTACGACGGACATCATATAGTTAGTATGATAATAAAATGCGTCAGTCAATTAACAATAAAAACAACGATTTAGATACAAACAACAAATATATATTAGAAATCTGCACAGTGAATGTGTCACGGAAAACAGTGTTTGAAAAGTGTAGTTCAGTTTACTCGCAAAATAAAAATATTTTGAAAAGTATCGTTCGAAAATGGAAAAAAGACAAATATGATTTGATTTATTTGTTAGTGGATCTGTGTATTATCCGATTCATATTCTGCTTTATTATGTTTGTCACGTTGTACAGTTTACTGAAATAGCATTGGATTGAAAATGTGAAATTCAAGATATTGAAAGGTAAACAGATTACAAATATTAATTTAACATAATTAAATACACCATGAACACTGCAAGAATACTTGAGTGTGTGTGTTTATATTTGTTAATGTTTTCCCATATGATAGTTAACAAAAAATGTAATTTACTGTTTTACGTTCAATACATTGAAATATGCTATCTTTAAATTGTATTATTTAGAATTTTTTAGATTATTACAACTTACAAGTTTAACGCGCATGTAAAAGGATATGAACTTAACATTATATTGATTGTGGGAACAAATTATAGAGAATTTGAAAAGAAATTAAAGCAGCACTTTATAATATAAATTTTAAAATGCAGTCAAACATGCCCTTAAAAACAATTGTAATTCTGTTATTTCTAATCATATTAATAATTCTTCATTTTCCATTTTCAGGACACATATAATGTGTGCTCACGTAGTACAATTTGTATTTACGAACACTAGTATGTGGTTTAATATACGTGCACTTCATAAGAAACATTTCATGCGGTGGATATGTAACTTTAAAGTGAAAACAGAACACACCAATGCTTAAACCAATGTTTTTAGTTTAATAACTTAGAAACTTCAATTTTCTACCTTAAATTCTAAATCAGGATATACGCCGAATATGATATTTAAAGATATTTCTTGTTAAACTTAATGCCGCTGAGAACAAAGCGGATACGAAGCATTCAACAACAAGTGTACTCTCGTGTATATATTTATAAGAAATATAATAACCGAATACGGTTGGTAAGTTACATCTATGAACAACGGCGACATGACTTAATAACACTCAAATATGACCATCGGGTATATTTGTTTTATAGTACAGTAAATGGAAAGAGAATGTGATAAAAGCCGGACAACGTTACATCATGCACGGATCAACAC
The DNA here is from genome assembly GCA_007657795.1 of Dreissena rostriformis. Classification (NCBI taxonomy): domain Eukaryota; kingdom Metazoa; phylum Mollusca; class Bivalvia; order Myida; family Dreissenidae; genus Dreissena; species Dreissena rostriformis. The sequence continues at coordinate 71,631 of VMBQ01003512.1, forward strand.
GGCAGTTTTGAACTTTCCAAAAATGCCGTGTCGGCCTCCCGGAACCTCAAGGACATTCCCGGACGTTCCAGGACCTACACGGATCGACAAGGAGCTACACGGCGTCTACACGATTTACATGCCGAATCGTGCCGACTTTGATCCAAAATAAATTGACATGAACGTACAAAAAAACGACCATAGTAGACATTAAGGTCTTTCGACGTTAAATTTTCGGACTATTAATAATATTAAATAATAACCACAAGTCTGCATATAAACTGCGACATAAATTACTCCGTATGTGATATTACACTGATTCGTACACTCAAATAAGTGATGCTGTGTAAAGTGAATATAGATATATTGGACACGAAGGGTCAAGGGCAACCTATTGTCTTTTTAAATTGATTTTCTTAACGTGGCGCTTTCTGCTAATAAAAAGTTCTTATTGCATACCATGTTCGTTGCCCGAAATAAAAACAACACACACTTTTGTTTGACAATATTATTAGGTTATTTCACGAAATTAGGAAGAGAGGGCGGCCTCAAAACGCATAGCGACGAGACCTGGATGCAGATGCTAAGCAGACGGGCAAGAAATAGGGACAGCTGGAGACACTAGGGCAGAACCCAGCCACCAGGAGGGAGCTGGTTTGGCGACCTATGTCCCAGACGGGACCAAATGCGACGATGAGATGATTTCACGAAACAGGTTCACGGATTGGGACATTTTGTGAAGTGTGTAAATAAATGTATTTAATCAATGGATTTAAAGAACGGAACTGAAGAGCTCCATAATAATAACAAAAATGTAATTTTAAAAAACAACATCAGTTTTAACCATTGGGACTCGACCCTATGTTCTTTGGATTAAAAGACCGTCGCCTTCATCTATCCGCCATCCGTTTTTTATATTATAAAATATAATAAGGTAAAATATTGGATGGTCACGTGGAACAAACTACGACAAATGATTGGTTGATATAAATAGGTATACAAAATACATATTTTCTGTGAACTGTTAAACAACGGCCTCATTTAAATTCAAATAAAAAAGTAACCTACTTATAATTCTCTTAAACTCTAGCTGCCTCGACTATACAATGTTTATTCATACACACGTAAATGTAAATTAATGTAATAGATCGCTGCGCAACGAAATATAATTGAGCCTCGCTCTGGGATAATGGGGCTTTATATATGCGCGTAAAGTGGCGTCTCAGATTGGCCTGTGAAGTCCACACAGGCTAATCAAGGACGACGCTTTCCGCCTAAACTGGATTTTCACAAAGAAAAGACAAACTGTAAACGAAAAATACAATAAGAGCGGAACGTGCCGCACTGCACAGGCTAATATGGGACGACACTGTACACACATTTATTAAGCTTGATTTTAAAAGAACGAAGTTAAATGTATGTTTTATATTTTTCTCTTAACACATGTTATTTCCACCATGTCTGGTTTTAAATTATATTTAGATCAAATCGATCAATACCTCTTTTAAATATTTATTTTCATTAATAACGAATAACAGTTCAATACAATTTACTACTCATTGCACCAATACTTAAATCTGGTTAAATCAATGTTGACTAATTAGGTTTAAACAAGTAAGAGTGCATTTTACAAACACCGAAAATGTATAAGTTACACACAAAACATTAACAAGCAACTCAAAAAAAATCATGCTTTCTTCTGCACAAAGTGATAGACGACTTTATATAAAGGCAGCTTATTGATAACATGCAAATGTGTTGAATAGGTTATTATAACTCACACAGTTTGGCATGACACATGTTATAATTACTCTAAACGTGTGACAGGACATATGTGTCAAGAACGCTCAACGTGTGACAGGACATATGTGTCAAGAACAACAACGTGTGGCTATGCATAGGCTTTAACAACTACCAATTGTCTAGAACAACTACCAATGTTTCAACACGACATTGGCTATAACGACTACAAATGTTTGGCATGACATTGTCTAGAACAACTACCAATGTTCAACACGACATTGGCTATAACGACTACAAATGTTTGGCACGACATTGTCTAGAACAACTACCAATGTTCAACACGACATTGGCTATAACGACTACAAATGTTTGGCACGACATTGTCTAGAACAACTACCAATGTTCAACACGACATTGGCTATAACGACTACAAATGTTTGGCACGACATTGTCTAGAACAACTACCAATGTTCAACACGACATTGGCTATAACGACTACAAATGTTTGGCACGACATTGTCTAGAACAACTACCAATGTTCAACACGACATTGGCTATAACGACTACAAATGTTTGGCACGACATTNTCGATTTCAGATTTAAATATCTGGCTTGTTTCGCATTTTTCGACACATGTTCTTCTTTACTTTTATTATAATTTATATTGAAATATATGTATAATAATGTTTAACACATTTTATATAAATTCATAAATATTCGACAAAATCGTACAGTCTCTCTTCAAACGAACTCCTTATTTTGTAAAAGATAGTCAGTCCGAACGTTTTCCTACTTTGGGCATAAACTTACGCAAAGTAGGACAAACTGAAAACAATATAGCAGTCCGTTATGGGACATGTTTTAACCAAAATCTTCCGTGGTGTAGAGGCAGGGTGTTAGTTTTGATTTAAAGATGCTTTGGGTTCGGATCTCTGTGAAGTTATATAGAAAATGTGTCAGTTAAAGCTAAGCAATATAATAGTAAACATTAAAATAAATTTGAAAACAAATCAATCTATGTTGATACAATGACAACCTGTGTGAAAACATATAAGTACCGATGAACAACCTATGTATTAAACTAATATTTTTTATAACCTGCTCCGTGAAGAATAACAATATCCGATCAAAAAACTGGTTCCCATACAACGCGGTGAGCGCCACGTACAGGAATAAGCCGTCTAAGATCGGAGCCGGGATGTAGGAAAGCGGGTACGGTAGAAGAAGCATGGAGAGCCCGATCATCACGTGCGAGATGATGCCAGTAAGTCTGGTCTCCCGCACACGCGCAACGCTGAGAAGGATGTGAAGTCATGATTATGACGTCATAATAAAAAATATACAATTGATATATTTTTTAATGATTTTTTACCCCATTTGCCATCAACTAAACTCTTAGAATAATTCAAATGTCTACACAGATTGATTAACACACTACTTCGATAGTGTTAAAGCGACACTTTCGGAGATAATTCGGCTGTCTCTGGCATTTTTGATACAGATTTTTATGTTCATCTTTTCTTCGCGTGTACAACGTCCAACCTTCCATTCTTCATCGGGTCATACATTCGATTTTAACAGACTATTTAAGTTTCAAAATCCAATTTTAAGATGTTGCTGGTATAACACGTTTCCGAAGTCTTAGAATAAAGACACTTCACAAGTATTATCATGAGACAAAGTCTTGTCCGCTAGTCTTTTATTGAAGGCATAGATTCTATGACCAATATCATATAAAAAATAAGACAATACATTCAATAAGATATTAAACTCATATTATTAAACAGTGTACGAAACATTTAAGTTCAAATGCAATATTTACATCAGAATAACATATTTTGCCCATACTCTATGATAAATGTTAGTTCAGAATTCTATACACGTCCTTTTTATCTTTCACATATATACTTTAAAAATACATACGAACATACTTATCACCCAAACCTGTTCGTATTCAGATTACAAATCAGTTATTACTTAAATTTGGCCTACGATCTTTAAGAAGAACGACCCGTATTCACCAAACAATACTTAGACTTAGTCTTAGAATAAAGAATATTCTTTAAAATGACATTTTCCAGAATTGCTTTAATTTTGAGTCAACCTTGGCATTAAATGCCCCTATCTTCATTATTCTTCGTGTTGAACATTTTGTTAATGANAGAGCCCGATCATCACGTGCGAGATGATGCCAGTAAGTCTGGTCTCCCGCACACGCGAAACGCTGAGAAGGATGTGAAGTCATGATTATGACGTCATAATAAAAAATATACAATTGATATTTTTTAATGATTTTTTATCCCATTTGCCATCAACTAAACTCTTAGAATAATTCAAATGTCTACACAGATTAATTAACACACTACTTCGATAGTGTTAAAGCGACACTTTCGGAGATAATTCGGCTGTGTTTGGAATTTTTGGTACAGATTTTTATGTTCATCTTTTCTTCGCGTGTACAACGTCCAACCTTCCATTCTTCATTGGGTCATACATTCGATTTTAACAGACTATTTAAGTTTTAAAATCCAATTTTAAGCTGTTGCTGGTATAACACGTTTTCGAAGTCTTAGAATAAAGACACTTCACAAGTATTATCATGAGACAAAGTTTTGTCGGCTAGTCTTTTATTGAAGGCATAGACTCTATGACCAATATCATATACAAAATAAGACAATACATTCAATATGATATTAAACTCATATTATTAAACAGTGTACGAAACATTTAAGTTCAAGTGCAATATTTACATCAGAATAACATATTTTGCCCATACTCTATGTTAAATGTAAGTTCAGAATTATATACACGTTCTTTTTATCTTTCACATATATACTTTAAAAATACATACGAACATACTAATCAACCAAACCTGTTCGTATTAGACTTAGTCTAAGAATAAAGAATATTCTTTAAATTGACATTTTCCAGAATTGCTTTAATTTTGAGTCAACCTTGGCATTCAATGCCCCTATCTTCATTATTCTTCGTGTTGAACATTTTGTTAATGACATTATCACCTGTAGTAGCATGTATATACTTAAACGCTGGACGTATTTTTTGGATCTAAGTCTATTTATTCTTAAGTCTAAGAATTGGTTGGTGAAAACGGTCCCTGGAGCGTCACTTACACCTGATGCAGGTGACCTTGGTCGATGTGGTCTTCAAGGTCAGCGAGCGCTTTCACGTGAAGCGGCGAGTGGGGAAGCGCCGCGTGTACCCATGGTAACGTGAACGCCGACAACACCGCGTTGATGACGGCCACCACAAACAGATCCCAGTGGTAGGCGGGACCCTTCTTCAGTCTGTGATGTGTAGACGTAATTACGATGGATGTTGAATATAGTTGAGCCGCAATATGGGTAAATGAGGCTTAATGCATGTGCGTTAATTGTCGTCCAAGATTAGCATTTGCAGTCAGCACATGCTAATCAGGGACGACACTTTCGGCCTCGACTGGATTTTCGTTTAGAAGAGACTTCCTTTAAACGAAAAATTCCATTCAAGTGGAAAGTGTCGGCCTTATTTTTCCTGTGCGCGTGATAATCTGGGACGAGGTTTTACGCACATGCATTAAGCCCCGTTTCCTCAAAACGAGGTTCATTCATATTTTAATCATGGACATAACACTTAAAATAAGGATAATTATGTACGGTAATGCGCTGCTGCTGTTAATGATTATATTGCGACTGATATATTAATACTGANCGTCCTAAATGTGCCTGTGCGTATGATAATCTGGGACGAGTCTTTACGCACATGCATTAAGTCCCGTTTCCCCAAAATGAGGCTCATTTATATTTTAATCATGGACATAACACTTAAAATAAGGATAATTATGTACGAAAATCCGCTGCTGCTGTTAATGATGATATTGCGACTGATAATACTGATTATGTCGACCCTGTTGTTTCTGCAGCTACTTTTGATGTGGCGTCAGCTGCTGAAGAATATGGTGAACATGATGCATATGATCAACGTTGTGCCTTACAAGAGGCCTACAATGTTGCCCGCAGGTTGTGATTCTTCTGATACTGCAGACGATGACGAATGAATCATACTAAAAGTGACAATTCTGACGATGCTTATGAGGGTGAATTTGACGATGGTAATATTGATGATAACGAATATATTATGTTTATCGTGACATATTTGACTATGATAACTTTGATGGCGATGAAGCAACGAACAATATTTTATATTTTAGTACTTTCAACGACCATAATTTGAGCCTCGCTCTGGGAATACGGGGTCTGATGCATGTCCGTAAAGTGTGGTCCCAGATTAGCCTGTGCAGTTCTTAAAGGCTAATCAGGGACGGCACTTCCGCCTACACTAGATTTTCGTTTAGAAGAGACTTCCTTTAAAACAAATCCCTTAAAAGCGTAAAGTACCGTCCCTGATTAGCCTGTATGGATTGCACAGGCTTATCTAGGACGACACTTTACGCACATGCATAAAAGCACGTTTCAAGAGCGAGGCTCATCCAAAACACCCTGCAGGCGATCTTACTTGTTCGATGGCGTGTTAACGAGAGCGCTGGATATGTTCTGGTCCATAAAAAAGAGCAGGGAAAGACTTAAGCCGAGGCCCGCCGCGGCGAGGACCGCCGGCCAGGGGAGCGACCCCAGCGGGGCCGGACGAAACAGCTGCGTGGTGGCGTCGTACTTGAACGACTGTACTGAAAGCGGAGGAAGTGGAATATTGTCTGTGTACTTTTTTTACAGAGGCAAGAGTAGAAGTCCAGACGACAATATAACATTTTGAACAATTGTAGATTAATTATCATTATCATCAGTAGTTGGAACAGGATAAAGAGAAGCACTTATAACACGAAAAGAACCATCAACACATATACATCGCCATAATAATTATGATGATCATCATCGTCATCATCATCAAATGTTTCCAATCATCATCCTCATCATCATCATCTTCCTACAGGAGCAGCAGCAGCACCACCACCACCACCATCGTCATCATCATCAGCAGCAGTACCACCACCATCACCACCACCACCACCATCATCATCAACAACATCACCACCATCATCATCCTCATCAAATCACTCGTCATTGGAGACTTATCTTACATTTCACGTGCCTGAATACGTATGATCCGAAAAAGGACATGATAAGCACTGCAGCCGGAAGTGCGTAGTCTGCCAACATCTCGCGCTTGCCCGCCGTCAGGAATGGACTTATTTAATGAAAAAGGAAGACAGGAATTTCCGTTTAAGTAAAAGGCACTTTTGTTATATGGCTGGACATTGGCCATAAGACGATACATAACTTTCAAAATGTAATTGACAAATGAAAGGATGCCTTTAAAAGTCATGTACTGCAACGAAATGCGACATACTTCTCTAATAGTATCTAATTTAAGACAATGTATTTCTTTACTGCATCTGTTTTAAAGATGCAATAATAACTATGCAATTTTAATGCAAAGTTTTCTTCTTTTATGATATGCATTTCCTGTGAATGTTTATAATCGAATTTTGCGTGTGTTTTTTGTGTGGAGTTTAAAATGCAAAAAAATTAATATGCGTATCATTTAAAACAAAATACATATGCTTGCTCCACACATTATTATATATGTATCTGAATTTTAAACGGATGTGTATTAAGGCAGTTCAACCATGCAGTTGATAAATGGGGTGGGTGATTATATATAGCTATACACTAACATTTCAAATGTTTCACAATGTGTTCAGTGCATCTTTTTAGTGGGCAGCCTCAAAAACGAGTAAACGTGCTAGTTGCATTGCGGGGTACAGTCCGAGATAAAATACATGTAGAACGAAAATTTGTGTGTTTTAGTTTCTTGTTTTAACCTTTAAGTAATCTGCGAAAGACGAGTAAGCAATTGTGGCGCGTTCTGAGAAAACTGGGCAAAATGCTTGTGCGTAAAGTNGTAACCGTGCTAGTTGCATTGCGGGGTACAGTCCGAGATAAAATACATGTAGACGCAATTGTGTGTTTTAGTTTCTTGTTTTAACCTTTCAGTAATCTGCAAAAGACAAGTAAGCAATTAAGGGTTGAACGAGTGATCGAACCAGTGACTGCTTTGTGTTAAAACTAGACCAATATTGGGCGTAGGGACGTACATGTGTTCAATTTGGCCTAGAATACTCACATCTACCATTGAGACCACCTCACGTGTAGCGACTTAACTTACGTTTTCGTGAAGTTGAACAGGGTAAGCCCGACCCAGACGGTTCCCAGCATTAGCAGTAGGAACAAAACACTGCGCTCTCTTTGACAGGGAACCAGGTCAGTTTGGTTCCCAAGATATGTAGCGTTCGAAAAATTTGCGCTTGTGGCTGAACTTATGCAAGCCGGGTTGTAGAAGTTGGCGTTAAATTCTAAAAATGAGATTTTTAAAAATCGAATCTTTCAATGAAGAAAATTTAAATTTACATTTTAAAATGTGAAGCGTAATATCGCAGAACTGATGGCAGCTTAAAGCTTACGTGTTTGTTTGCACGACGTTACGTAAATCTAAAACGACTATACTAACAATGGTATGGTAAATGCCAGACACTTTCCGCTTTTATGGTTTTGCTCTTCTTAGCGAAAATCCAGTTCAGGCGAAAAGCATCGTCTCTGATTAGCCTGTGCAGACATCTGAGACGACACGTTTCCCACATGCATTAAGCCCCGTTTTCCCAGTGCGAGGCTTATATTAAACTTTCGGTCGTTCAAATGTGTAAGTAGAAAATCACTACAAACCTTTCACTGTGTCTCGAATGGCGTCTGCAGAGAATGCAAACGTGATGAATAATGAAAATATTTCTTCTGTAGATCTGCAAGGTGAATGTTTAAATCAGAAAACGTCAAATTCCGGACCACATCGTCTCTTACCAATTTAGTTAATACCCTTTTGTAGAATAATGGACAATTGTTATTCGTCAGTAGATCTTGCAGGGTATGCACAGGTTATAAGTGCATAATATGCGTAAAGCGTATGCAACTATTACTTTACAAAACGTATACACATATATAATATGATGCTCACAAGATCAAATACATTAAAACATATGTAAATTAAAAAACAACTGTACATTTTATGCGCCTATTATGCACAATTAATGAACTATGTCAAAGACAATATACGTACCCACATACAAATATTTGCTCCAGGTCAAAAGAGAATGTACGTATCTATATCTTAATTATGTTTTCAATACACTTCAACACCGTTATTTCGAACACCGATAATCCGAAGTCATCGTTATTTCGAAATATTTTTCGGGCCCCGATTTTGGTTCTTCCTTGTTTAATGTAAAATTTCATTGTTAATCCGAACTTCGTTAAATCGAAGAAATCGTTAATTCGAAGTGATTCTTGCGGTCCCAACACTATAATTTGCACCTAATTACCAGTCTTTAATCCGAAGTCAAAACTGCAAAACACCATAATTCGCACCTTATTATCAGTCTTTAATCCGAAGTCAAAACTGCAAAACACNAATAATGAAAATATTTCTTCTGTAGATCTGCAAGGTGAATGTTTAAATCAGAAAACGTTAAATTCCGGACCACATCGTCTCTTACCAATTTAGTTAATACCCTTTTGTGAATAATGAACAATTGTTATTCGTCAGTAGATCTTGCAGGGTATGCACAGGTAATAAGTGTATAATATGCGTAAAACGTATGCAACTATTACGTTACAAAACGTATACACATATGTAATATGATGCTCACAAGATCAAATATAAAGAAGTGAAACTCCAGAAGCTGCAGCAGTATTGCAGTTTTATCATACAAATACATTAAAACAAATGTAAATTAAAAAACAACTGTACATTTAATGTGCCTATTATGCACAATTTATGAACTTGGTCAAAGACAATATACGTACCCACATACACATATTTGCTCCAGGTCAAAAGAGAATGTACGTATCTATATCTTAATTATGTTTTCAATATAACAGCATTTGCACTAGACTAACTTTGAAACACTATACGAATAGCAACAGCTGATTGTTCATTATAAAAAGATATATGATAATTGCACGTTCATCCATACCTGGTGGAAAACTTCATGAGCTTACTAAGATTGGTGACGGAGTAGACCACAAGAAAGAAGGCGTTCCATAGGCCGACACAGGCGAACATGGCCTCGAAGTTCAAGCCGAAGTCTTGTGACACGCTGTATATGACTGAAAAGCAGACGGTGCATTTATACTCCCATTAATGTTGTACATAAAAATACGCAATTATTTTATATAAACTCCAAAAAAATCACACATAAATCAGTTTCGGAATTATACTTCTAAATGTGTGTGAAACTGCTCGTACCATTGATGAATTAAATGATATATACGGCCTTGTATATTATTTATTCATATATTGCCTGGTCTTCCTACTAAATTCTTTGCGAGATGGTTATTGAACGAATGAACAATGTTTTAAAATTAAATATGTTTTCCCGAGCAAAGACTTTTTGGGGGAAATTTAAGCTTCAAAGTCCATATTAANAATGATATATACGGCCTTGTATATTATGTATTCATATATTGCCTGGTCTTCCTACTAATTTCTTTGCGAGATGGTTATTGAACGAATGAAAAATGTTTTTAAATTAAATATGTTTTCCTGAGCAAAGACTTTTTGGGGAAATTTAAGCTTCAAAGTCCATATTAAATGTTATTTTCTTAGTCAACGTTGTCTGTTTAAAAATATGTGAAATAGGCATCGGTTTTGGGCAGTGTTAATTTCTTGACTCCGACAGAACACCGAAAAATACATTGTATTATATTTCATTTCACAAATTGATGAAACATAAACAAAAATCAAAAAGCTTTGTGAATAAATACTTAATGCTAACTCTTCGTGAAGAGTGCCAAAGGGGCCGTGGTTAGGAGCACGATTATGGGCTGACCCCCTAGAAAGGCAAACACCAACCCACCGGCGCATTGCGAGAAGAGAATTTTCTTGACGCCTGCAATAATACAAACTTCCATTTTTGACGTCTGAATTAAAACGAAAACCCAGTTTAAAGTCTTCAATAACACAAATGTCAATGATTGACCTCTGCAATAATAAAAACTTGAAGTTCGACAACTGACGTAAATTTTTGTTTTAATAAATAATCAATTTGCCAAATATTCACGTTCCTCATTAAAATATTTTTTTATCATTTCTCATCGATCAGTCACAGATATAATGATTTTACTAAAAAAAAAAAAAANTTAAATATGTCTACGGACAATAAATGAACATTACACAGATCACTTTAATAGTTATTCAATGCATGTAACACACTGAATATTTAACTTTGAGGTAAAAAAAAGCGAAGCTTTAAGGCAGTGTTTACACGTTTACAGAATTTTTTGGAACGCTGTGTAACGCGGTATACAGTGAAAATGTAATAATTGGAACATAAAACCCACACTGTACAAATAATTTTGAAACCAAATCTTATACATTTCAGTTTCAAAAGCCCATTATTGCGAGCTGCTTGATAATATCCGCTACGATCTGTGAAACGGTATGTGGTTGGAGCCGGACATACTTGTAGCATAGATGGAATTAGGCCACACCTAACACACGCCACGCCGGATATATGCTAACCGGATATCCGATAATTTTCAATTCCGGACAGTGACCCTGTAAATAAATAATTATATACCCATTTCCCGCATTATATGCGCCTCGTTCTGGGAAAACTGGGCTTATTGCGTGCGCGTAAAATGTCGTCCCATATAAGCATGGGCAGTTCGCACAGGCTAATCAGGGACGACACTTACCGCCTTAACTATATCTTTATTTAGACGAGACTTCCTTGAAACGAACTATTCCATGACAGCGGAAAGTGTCGTCCCTGATCGGCCTGTGCGGACTGCACAAGCTAATCTGGGACGACACTTAACGCATATGATTTAAGCCCAGTTTTTCCAGAACGAGGCTCATATGTCCCACCTATAGATCCGTTTGTGTTATTGTCGTTCAGCATCCCAAAGGCTATATTTGGCAGCACGCACGCGAAATACAGGAACAGAATGGTGGACGTGACTTTCTGAGGGGTCCTGGGGCCGATCACCCCATCCCGGAAATCCGACCAATAAAATGGGAGGCGGCGATTAAGGTCTTGCACCATCCCACGTCCGAAGAAGCATTTTGATTGCTGAAAAAATGTATGCTATGCTGTGGCCTTTCGCTTTTACTTCATCATGTATTTTAAAGTAATCGAATACTGTAAAGTCATTAGGATTCGAGGTGCATTGATTTTCGTTGATTTCGTGGGTTGACTGATCCACGAATTTAACACAAACACGTCGGAAAATGGCCGACGCAAATTCCCTTTTTCTTTCCAAAATCAGAAATCCACGAATGTACGTGTGCACGAAAAAGTCATATTTTGGAAAAAAAAAACACGAAATTGTATTTCGACGAAGGTTAATGATCTTACAGTATTTTGAAAATAATATAAGAAACGCATTATAAACGTTTGGAGGGGGTGTGTCATGTGAAACGTAAAGTAAATATTTCAATACTAGCATGAAGCAAATTTGTTCTTTTAGCGATTTTGAGTTTTTAAACGCGTTTAAATGGTTAAATGTTAATTGCGTGGTAAACGCGCACAGATTAAAAGTATTTGGAGCTTGCTAGTTTACGTTTGATGTAATAAGGTAAATATTTCTATGTGTACCACGTAGCATCTCAAAACTTAAAATAGGTGTTAATTTAATAAGTCTACATGACGAAACTTCAGCTATGTTTGAATTCTTAATTTAAAATCAATAACTCACACAAATAAAACTTGTNTAGCATCTCAAAACTTCTTAAAATAGGTGTCAATTTAATAAGTCTACATGACGAAACTTCAGCTATGTTTGAATCCTTAATTTAAAATCAATAACTCACACAAATAAAACTTGTTTTAACTTATTGGAACTGGTTTTACAAATTAACTGTTAATAGCGTTTTAAAAAAAAATATAACTACGACGTTTGGCATAATATTTTTTATGTCGTGCTCATCTTTTGTTCTATATTATGAACCATTATGGAGAGCTCTATGTATGTNTTTTAACTTATTGGAACTGGTATTACAAATTAACTGTTAATAGCGTTTTTTTTTAAACATAACTACGACGTTTGGCATGATATTTTTTATGTCGTGCTCATCTTTTGTCCTTTTTTATGAACCATTATGGAGAGCCCTATGTATGTTACCTCATTTTCACTTTCTTCAAACACGCTGGGCGGAAGTTGCAAATGGGACTTCCGGTTCTCGGGACGACCGTGGTCCTTAATGAGGTCTTGGGTTCGATTGCGAATCGAATTCCGGAATTCTTCTTCCGTTTTCGCCTCGTGCAGCGCTAACCGGAACTCGACGTCGGAGAGAATAGTGCAGAATGTAGATCCGGTTTCCACGGCGGTTTTTGTGCTTTTCTGCAACATACCTCAGAATAAAAAACGGCCTGTCTGACGGGTGTTAAACAAGCTTGTAGGCTTTTTTTTATTGCAATGTGTCATTTTACTTTTATCTCTTTATCCACCTCAAAAAATATATTACACGCATTTTTTTTAACATATCCTGTTTTGTTTCTCTCGTTATTAAGAAAACGTAAATCAACCAACGAACCACAACATTGACATACCGTGTTGTATTACATCTCACTTGTATAAAATGCTTATCTTCATGTTTGCCAATGTTCAGTCAAATTGCTAAAATAACATCTTTTGTTTGTGTAACTCGTACCAATATTTTGGTTAGTGGACCTTTTAAGAATACATGCTTAAAAGGCAAACTTGACTGCTGATCAGCTACTCGTTTGCAAATTTGGGTCTCGCGCTGGGAAAACGGGGCCTAATGCATGTGCGTAAAGTGTCGTCCCAAATAAGCCTGTGCAGACAGCACAGGCTAATCAGGGACGAAACTTCCCGCTTTAACGGTATTTTTCGTTTCAAGGCAGTCATTTCTAAGCAAAAATCCAGTTTAGGCGGAAAGTGTCGTCCCCGATTAGCCTGTGTACCTCTTTTGTTGGTGCTATCACCAGGATCACAATCTGCACGTCCTCGCACGTGACACCCAGGTTGGCTGGTCGCGGGAGTCGCCCTATGACCACGTGACGGCGAAATATACTCGGCAGCTCACACCTGAGGATGTTTCATCATCATCATCATCTTCATCATGATCATCGTCATCACCGTCATTGTCATCATCATCACAATAAACATCATCATCCTCAGCAGCCTCCTCAGCAGTAGCATCGGAGGCAGTTTCATCATCATCAACAACATCAACAACATTATCACTATCGTAATCAACATCAGCAGCAGCAGCATAATCATCATCATCATCATCATCATCACACCACCACCACCACCATCATCATCTTCAACATCATCATAATGATGATGATCATCATCATTGGCACCAGCGTCATTATAACTGAGCATTTAAATCAATACAATAAGACTAAAAATCACCAACACAATCAACATCATCAATTGCATCTAAATCATGGAATGGACATTTTTTAACTTGATCAAAATCATCATCGTGATCATATTCATCCCCATCAACATAGTCCTCCTCATCATTATTTTCCTCATAATCATCATCACAATTCTCCTCCTCCTCCTTCTCATCGTATTTTCTTTTGACCTTGCAGTCAAGGATAACCCATGAAAGTGCAAGCATTTATTTCCAATGGGATCCTTTTTGTTGTTTTTTTTTTTTGCTGAAAAGACAGCAATCAGAAGAGACAGTATTGAGATACAAGGAATCCCTAGCTCTTTGCGAATAGATCCCTTGGTTCGTTTACGTGCTCAGCGTATAGCACCGATACACGCGAGAATTACCTGGGTTTCATACCAGTACATCTCTAGTTGGGTGGGAAACACTTGAAGCATTTCTGAAATTTCCAGTGCCCCGGCCAGGGATTGAACCCACGACCGCTGGAATGGTAGACCAGTGTTTTACCACTCGACTACCGACCACCCGTAAAAACGTTGGCAAGTATCGTTGGCAATTAGCCAGAATTTGGGAACAAACATTACGACATAAGCACGTTAATTTGTATTAATCCAGTCAAGTGTTAAAAAGTGAACTCTGACTTTTGGGGATTTTTTTACCAATATTTTGACCTACTTTCGGATTAGTCACGAACGTTCTGATTGTTATAGAAACCAGATTTTATAACTATCATGAAAAAAACTGTTTAT
>VMBQ01003512.1:89283-104025 GCA_007657795.1 Dreissena rostriformis
ACGTCTCAAGTACGATCTTGTTTCGTGTAAATAAATAGAAACTAAAAGAAAAGTTCTTACAACGTTTGCAACACGTTCTATAAGTTGTCAGTAAGTTCTTAGTACGTTGTACTCGTTTTAAGGAGTTCGCAGTAGGTTCTAAGTACGTTGTACTCGTTCAATGCAGTTGTTGCAACGTTCAAACCGTAAATACAATTCGTTCAGACAATGTGCATATAAATAGAGGTCGTTGTGTCATTCAATCATATTGTAGTTTTTTTCTGATCAAAACTACACGTTCAAGCAAGTTCACATCCCGTTCTGCATTTTCTTCAGAACGTGGTCGAACTGTCGAAGAACGTGCTTGATGTATGGGCTCCATAACATATCTGAAGTAAACCTAATTGGGCAAGGTAAAACCCGAAACTGTCTTGTTGACTTTTAGTTTTACAATAGCGTTTTAGGGGATAATTAAACGATTTTTTAACCTTATCACTGCGATGAATTGCTTTAAAACATCGGACAAATTATTAGGATACATATCACATAAACATATACACAGACATGCAAGAGCAGTTTCATCCGATAAGGAAGGTGAGGATTTCGTAAAAACAATCTAATTCCCTGAAACATGTATATCATGCCAATACGAAATGCAAGCAGAAAATATACAATAATCTGCTTATTATGTATACTTGTTATTATTGTATAAAAAATAACGAGAATTTCCAGACATGCGTATACACCTTGGCTATACCTGAACGAAAATCACATACATCAAGATTTTCATGACACGCCTCAAACCACATTTTAGTTCACAGTTACATGCATCAAATAATTTGTTGTGCCTTAAAGCATGTGAACCCGAATTTGTGCGATATATCTAACCGCGTATTTAATAATGTTTTAATCATGCGTTTTAATGAAGACATGTAAACATGCTTAATCTCATATTTGAGATAATTGATAACCGCATAAATTGGGTTACCGATATATACATTTATAAATCTGTACAATTTCTTACTTGTGAAGTCCATATACATTCACCAACTGATAACCCGACACAATTTGACAGTTTATTTTGCCACTGTTTGCATTTAAAGATAGGAAACATGTCCTAAAGTTTGGCCTCGTCCTTTATCAAAAAAGCTGATAGTATAAGCCCATTGTAAACATGCAACGGAAAAATTGGATTTTAGTGTAGTCAGTGTGGTCATGTCACGTGGTCCGTGACGTTATTTTGACTAGCACGTCAAGTAGAAAATTGTCAACATTGCCTCCGCTAAGAAACTTCAAATCCACGTTAGTATCTCATTATTTACTCATTTTTGACGAAATAAAGCGCAGGCTTATGGTAAAGTTGAGCACAATTCCCGGTTATATAAATATTTGACACCAGATATCATTCGAGGCAAATTCCAAGATTTTACGTTACAATGCACGCAAGCACGACAAGCACATTTTTAAGTAACATTAATACTAAAAAATTAACAGAAATTTCGTAAAGTATCTCGTAAAATAAAGTTACCGAATAAAAAATCAATGTCCCTTATAGCAAAAGTCAAAATTTCAAACCGAGATGTTTTCTGGTAACATGGATGTTTGTAGATATAAAATGCACGTTTTTAATTTTTCGCGTACGCAATTAATTCCATTTTATAACCCCGCGACTATATCTATTCACACGACACAAGAACACTAACATGGTACCATTTTAGTGTTTATGCGTCGTATGGATAGATATCATGGCGGGACATTAAAATGGAATTAATTGTGTACACGAAAAATTAAAAACGAGCATTTTATATCTAGTCGATATTCGGCTAATACGACCAGTTGTTATAAATTATGTTCCTAAAGCCGTGTTATTGTCGAGTTAATAAAAAAATATAATAAGTGTACGTGTAGGATACATGTGATTATTATGCTTATAAATTAGTACAAGTGAAATGCACACAGAGACGCAAAGAATTATGTATGTCGTTATTGTGGCAAAGACTTCGCAACGCAAGCAGATTTGGATGCCCACTCGACCAGGGAAGTGCGCACTCGAGAGATCGAGTGTGAGATATGTGAACACAAGATAAGTACTCGGGCCCATATGAGAGAACATATGAAGACACTTTGTGAAGAAAAAACACATGCCTGCAGAGTGTGCAAAGCCGCATACCAACATATCAGCCCACTTAATTTGTAGGCACTACGGGCAGAAACACAAATAACATGCATAACGTGTTTTGTTCTCAACTCACATGTGTTCATGAGTGAAAGTTAACGGTTTGCCGTTATTATTTTCATGCAGTTTTTATGCTTTACATTTTTGTAACTGTTGTTTGATTGTTCTTCCAGACCTTAATTACCACATGCAACATTCTGAAATACTTGGTAGTTCCGTATTACTATTACACCTCAAACTCACGTCTACATTTAAACTGATATACAGTTAAGAGCCCGGTTGCCAGGTCTTTTAACCTTTACCTGGCGAGTAAACTAACAGTCGCTATTTTTTGATGCAGTTATTAACATAAACACATGTTAAACTACCTTAAGCTTAAGTTTTGTATTTTAATATGTTGATAAGTAATTTAACATTTTGTTTTTTTTATTTAATATCATTTAAAGTTAACAGGGTGTCAGTCTAAACGATTGTTAATGTTTTCAAGTCTGCTAAACCGCATTATGTTACGTATGTGCTAAATACGCGCGTCCTGTTTTGTATTAGAAATGACATTCACATGTCTGTGATTTACCCGTGCTTTAATAGCTGTGATAATAGCTTTATCATCAAATCTCAGTCATATTTACAATTTGATGCTTATCTGTTCATACCACGTTGTTCAAAAAAGTCATTTACTTGTTGCTTTTCTTTAAAATAAAATGAACTGTATTTTAGTTTAATGCCCCCGGTAGGGTGGCATATAGTGATCGCACTTACATACATCAAATAATTTGTTGTGCCTTCCGTCACACTTGCGTTTAGGTTTCGAAAATTGGTCATATCTTGTGCAATATTGATCATAGCAACTTGATATTTGGCATGCATGTGTATCTCATGGACCTGAACATTTTGAGTGTTGAATGGTCAAGGTCATTCTTCAAGGTCAAAGGTTAAAAAAAATCAAAGCGGCACAGAAGGGGGCATTGTGTTTCTGACAAACACATCTCTTGTTTGTTAACGCTACTGTTATATTATTGCAATTGTGATGTACATGTGATTTCATGGTGCCATTTAATAGTGTGTCATTGATTAAAATTAAAAACGTTCAATGTAAAAATTATGAAAAAATTATAGATGGACATTGTTAGACTTTAAAAAAAACTGTGCAGTGGACAACTTAATTAGAATGATAATTAAATAAGAAAATTAAATCTTCAAAATTCAATAGTAATTGCTTTTTTTGTACTCTATCATGTTAGGACGCTGATTTGTAGACTCAATTTTACTGAAAATACATTAATTCACATATTTGTTTTATTATGCTCCCCCAAAAAATTTGGGGGGAGCATATAGTCGCCTCTTCATCTGTCCGTTCGTGCGTCCGTGCGTCTGTGCGTCCGTGCGTTCGTCCGGATTTTTGTCCGGGCTATTTCTCAGCAACTTATGACCGGAATTCAATGAAACTTTATAGGAAGCTTCACTACCAAGAGGAGATGTGCATATTATCAGCGGGTTCTGGTCGGATGAGTTTTCACAGAGTTATGGCCCTTTGAAATTTTCCATTAACTGTACATATAGTGCAATTCTTGTCCGGGCTATTTCTCAGCAACTAATGACCAGAATTCAATGAAACTTTATGGGAAGCTTGACTACCAAGAGGAGATGTGCATATTATCAGCCGGTTCTGGTCGGATGATTTTTAACAGAGTAATGGCCCTTTGAAATGTTCCATGGTACATATAGTGCAATTCTTGTCCGAGCTATTTCTCAGCAACTTATAACAGGAATTCAATGAAATTTTATGGGAAGCTTCAATACCAACAGGAGATATGCATATTATCAGCCGGTTNACATAAACATACGTTTCATGTTTTTGTTGACATTTATATATATATATGCGAATAAAAAAAAACAACATTTGCTACGTTTTTGTAATATTGTTTAAAGAAAATCATAAAAGCTGTTCATAATACTATACAGTATGCATACTTGTTTCCGTGGGACTCATACTTTTGCAGCCTAACGAATCCCTTGACTTACTTAGTACAAATTGGTAAAAAAAAATCACTGGACATTTATTGAATTGTGTAAATCTACATGGAACTGCATACCAGTAGCTTACACTAGTTACTTAAAATATACAGCACTGCTGTAGCCAGTACTACCCGTGTTTCGTTAATGGTCGCTACATGTCCACATGCAACCAATATGAATAATAAGGAAGCTGACGAATTTTAATGTACATCTGCTGAAACCAGTGAGAATAACAGATTGAGTGAACAAAGCTCATTGACGGTTGACTCTTACGCAAAATGGTAACCGGAAACGGCGTTCATTGTGAAAGTTGTTTAGCAAGCAGAAATTATGAGTATCACAAGTGCACGTTGAAGGGGTTCAACAATGTCGCGATAATAATGGGAGATTTTAGTTCATATCGAATGGCGACACTTTGCATTTATCATCGTAGTTTGTACCTGGCTTCGGTTAAGACGGTGAGAAGTCTTTCGACGTCTGAACAATACACGGCTTGTTATTCAACGTATTTATAATATCACAAACCGGACGTTTGAAATTGTAACTGTTAGGTTGATCGCATAAAGAAAAACCCCTTCTTCCTTTGTACAAATGCACAATCGCATCACGGTTTTCCTTAAAAAAATCTCACGATCGTATATACTTATATAGCTAAGTATTGTAATAATGTGTCAAAAGTTATCACAAATATTTGAGCCTCGCTCTGTGAAAAGGGGGTTGAATGCATGTGCGTTAAGAGCCGTCCCAGATTAGTCTGTACAGTCCGCACAGGCTAATCAGGGGCGACACTTTCCGCTTTTATGATATTTATCGTTTCAAGAAATTCTCTTCTTAGCAAAAGTCCAGCTTAGGCGGAAATCTTTGTCCCTGAATAGCCTGTGCGGACTGCACAGGCTTATCTGCGACGAAACCTTACGCACTTGGTTTACGCACTAACCCCATTTTCACAGAGCGAGGCTCATTTTTATTCGCAACAGTTGGATGAAACTGGCTATCCTGTACATATTGAATATTGCAATACATATTGAATAATAAATTATTAATGTTGTAATACATTTGGCCTCATTAATGCTGAATATTGCAATATAAATGGAATCATTAATGACGGAGACATAGGTTTAATCAATAGTGTGGTTTTAAGAAAGTAATCGCAACTGTAGAAACTTTCAAAAATAATAAAGGTCATTTGCAGTTATTCTGAAAGCGTTGTACAATAAATGGAAAGTAAGTCCTATATAATTATAAATCAATACAATAAATTGTATATTCACCTTTTTCGGCATTGTTTGTTATTATATCAGTAACTTCGCCCTTAACCAGACAATTTTGTTGTTAACTTGTTAACTAAGGTGTTAAAACTGTCATTTGACATTTTGATTTGTAGTTCTTTCCTTTGATACTTCTTATTAGTATGATAGACTGCATCAAAAATCAAAGTTTTAGAAAGAATTAAAAGTTGCCAACCATAAATCGTTTTTCCCATTTTTATCTGAACCATTTATTTATGTCACTCTTATGAACACAAAATTGAGTATATTTTCATACAAAATTGCATTATGTATGCATGTATGATATTAAATTAGGAGTAACAACTTCAACAAAGAAAATATAAGAACACAAGTGTTGTTACCTCCCTTGGCAAAGTAGAAAAATATCAATCTCTAATCATTTGTCAAGCAATTTTTTAAGCGGCAGATGGAAAAAACAAGCTTTGAAGAATGAGGTGTTCCATGATGTAGCATTGATTGAATGAACATTTTTGTTTCACAGCAAACATGTTAAGTTCTACCTTTGCTTGCAAGGGCACCTACGTGTGCACCAATGGAAATGCCATAACCTTGCTGCAGTTGAGAATTGTATAAGTAGTATATCATTTGTTGTTGAAAAAATCGGGCTCGAAATAGCGTATATTGCTCAGTTCATATTGCTCACCTAAGCAATCATTCAGTAATACATAGGTTTCTATAGAATACATGTGCAAACATATGTATAAATACTAGTAAGTCAATATGATGGATAATTCATAATCGACTCAAAGTGAAACGCAAAATATGTTTACATGGTACCTACGCAGTAAAACATTACTCACTTCCAACTTGGAATTCAAAATACGTTTTCTGTTATGTAAGACAGTGGGAATTTATGGATGGGGATATCGATTAAATGTATTTATAAACATAATTATACTATTGGAATTATCTTAAATAAATACTAGTATAATTACAAGAATACTTATTTGAACCCGATACCTCTAGTTATAAATCAAAGCGCCGTAGGCGCTGAAGGCCTGGGGCTAGATTTAGTGTGGTTGGGAAGAAGTTGAGTGACTTAACTTTAGTAAATGTAAACGGCTCTTTTACTGCCAGATACAGTGTACATGTATGCTAACCTTATAAAGTTGAAGATTTAATCTATTGCTCATGCTTAATATGCCTTTCTAGTCTTAGACACTTTGACCTTTAAGCTCAATGTCATTCACGGGTCAAGGTCATCGGAAAATAGGTCAGTGGGAAGGTCCTGTCCAAAGGGGAGTTGTGTACAAATATCAAGTAAATCCAATCATGAACAACAAATTTATGTCGAATATAAAGTTTTTGGACGCTTTGACCTTTGAGTTCAAGGGCAAATGTCATCAGAAAATATGTCCGTGGGAAGGTGTTCTGCAAAGAAGAGTTGTGTACAAATATCAAGTGAATCTATTCTGTAGTACGGAAGTTATGGCAAAAGTTTATTTTTTCGGACGGAATGTTCAGAAACCAGATGCCTCCCTTCGGGGCATGAGAACAATGTATGTATGCACAAGTTTAAATTATATATTAGATTTAAGGTTGCATTTTACAGAGAAACATTTTTAAGAGATGAAGAGGAAGATTCCTAAATAAGGCTAGGTTTCTATCACTGAAGTTTCAATCGGATACCAAGCTTCTCATTTATACTCTGGACAAGCAGTATCAAGTGTTGACAAGTTCACCGCTAACGGGTGCAGGACGCTCGACGTTAAGTGCTTGACACAGACTACGTTTTAAGTCCAAAAAGGGGAAAAGGGGAGTTGTATCCTCATGTCAAAAGAAGTAGGTCATCACATAATCATTCTTCATGAGTGTTGTCTTTCAAGTTGAAAGCTTTTAGTGTTTGAGAAATAGACCATTTTCGGGAAAAAAAATCTTAGTCCGAAAAGGGGAATAACTCATACAAAATGCTGGATAGAGTTGTCTCCTGTTGTCAGTAGATGAAGGTGATGACATTCTACATGTGCACCGACTTTTAAGTTAAAAGTTTTGATAGTGTTTCATTGTAAGTCAGAAAAGGGTAATAACTAGTACAAAATTAAGGATAAAGTTATGTGCTCTTGTCAGAAGATGTACGTCATCATATTCTGCAAGTGTGCTGACTTTGAAGTTGAAAGCTCTGATAGTGTTGGAGAAAATTAAGTTTAAGTTGAGAATTTGTCAACCTTTCTATGAACTAAGTCGAAAAAAGGGCAGATAACTCCATTAATATAGGTCACATGGTTACCAGCCTTATCAGTATGGACTCCCCTTGTGATAGTGAGTAACTATTTTAAGTTTTAAGTGGATACCTTTGATAGTCTTTGAGAAAATTGACATTAACAGAAAACTTAACCAACGCGGACACCGACAACCTGGCTATAACATTAGCTCTTGTTTTCTTTGAAAAGTAGAGCTAACAAGAGATGTGTTTGTCAGAAACACATTTTTCTTTTACCTTTGACCTTGAAGGATGACCTTGACCTTTCACCACTCAAAATGTGCAGCTCCATGAGATACACATGCCAAATATCAAGTTGCTATCTTCAATATTGCAAAAATTATGACCAACGTTAAAGTTTTCGGACGGACGCACAGACTGACGGACAGACAGACGGACGGACGGACTGACAGTTCAACTGCTATATGCCACCCTACCGGGGGCATAAACAGGGAGGTAATTATAAAGTTATGTGTGGTACACTATTGTCATAGTCAATTTAATGACAATATTGGCATTTTGAAAGCAAAGTGCTAATGATAATGAAATGTTGAAAAATGGTATCGAGATCAACCGTAATGAAGACCAATAGTTACCAATATAATCGTAATAAATGAACAAGTACTTAGTGCGGACATCAATTTAAAGAACACAATGTATCAACAACCTGAAGAACACTGAAGGTAATTGTTTTCAACATCAAAGCTTAATATAATTTTTCATAATGAACTATAAACTAATAATCTAGTTCTACAAAATGATTTTAAAATGTAAGAAACAAGAAAAGTATCATGTAATTCTTTGTGTCAAACGATAAAAAACAATTATTAATCATCATGCATACCAGATTTTTTTTTATAAAAAACAACTGTATATATCACAAACTATACTTTAGTGTTGTTCATATACTGTAAACAAGAGGACCATGATGGTCCTGGAGTCGCTCACCTATTTCACACGGCACCTGGTAACAAATTTATATATATAACTCATTCATAAATTGTCCAATCGAAATGAAAATTGAGTGGACACAAGTAGGGCATTGATAGGTCATCCTGTAGTAATTGTGTGAATATCCTCTAAGTAGTTTCCGAGAAATTGTGATAACACGATTTTCTCCCTATATCTTCTATATTGTTAAAAGTAACAAAGGGCCATAACTCCTTCAAAAAATGTCCAATCAAAATGACAATCAGGTGGACACATCTAGGGTACCCATAGATCATCCTATTTGTGGAAGGAAATATCGTAAATACAGCGATATATCGATTTATGGGTGTTTGGTGCTATGACTCGCTTAAAATAAGTTATAAAAATACATTTACTCTTGGCTATTATGTCAAAATACCTAAATATAACTGCACTATTCTTAATTTGTTAGATGTAATGTACATGTACAGCGTAAATTAAATAGTGTTATAAAAATAATGAAATTGTGTCATGATATAGTGGAATCTATAAAAAAACAAAGAATAGCCTGCTTTAGTACTTTTCAACCTGTGAGGTAATTAGATAAACGATACTCGATATTTCAAAATTGGAATTGATATCGTATCGGCAATTCATTGCATATCATTGATACAGCGATATCATCAAAATTGATAACAACCCTACTAAAAACATACCATGAACATATTATTGCAAGCATAACAAGTATGTATACTTNTAAGTTATAAAAATACATAAACTCTTGGCTATTATGTTAAAATACGTAAATATAACTGCATTATTCTTAATTTGTTAGATGTAATGTACATGTACAGCGTAAATTAAATAGTGTTATAAAAATAATGAAATTGTGTGATGATATAGTGGAATCTATATAAAAACAAAGAATAGCCTGCTTTAGTACTTTTCAACCTGTGAGGTAATTAGATAAACGATACTCGATATTTTTTTTTCAATTGGAATTGATATCGTATCGGCAAGTGCATATCGTTGAGACAGCGATATCATCAAAATCGATAACAACCCTACTAAAAACATACCATGAACATATTATTGCAAGTATAACAAGTACAAATGTATGTATACTTTAGTGTTGTGCACATACTCTAAAAAGTGCATTATATGTAGTTTTACATGTTGTATTTATTTAGCTTGACAAATTATAATTAAAATAGATACTTACATATAAAATAGCATTATTTAGATTGATTTTACAACAAACCTCGATTTTTTTCAAATCCTCATAAAATGAAACTGTGTCCATGCGGCGTAAAAGTACAGTTAAAATGATGAAAGTTCAATCACTGTAAATAAAAAAAAGTCATGGAAAATGGCTACTTAAGCTTGAAGTATAAATGAAATATAACACAAATTAATTCAGATCATGAAATGAATAATTCTGTTTGAGACAAACACCTAAATGATGTCCATTCCCAGTTTGATGGCTTATGCTCAATTCACATAATACAGTGTTTAATGCACCATTTGTAGCAATACATGTTACAGCTTATACAGTATGTCTACTTTTTATAATTGCTTTAAGAAAGCGTTGGATGATTCATGTTACAATGAATATGCTTTAAAATTTCTGCAGCATCCATTGCAATTCTAGCAGAACTAAAGTCTTCAAATGACTTCAGCATGGATCCCTTGCTTTTGAGTTGGCTTGGAATCCCTACTTTAGGTAAACTACCTTCTAACAATATTTTGTGAAGCACAGAAATATACGTATTTATAATTTTCGAAACAGTTGCTCTGCTTGTATTAAATCCAACTGCCAAATCTAAGTCCTTACATTTCAGTCGTAATTTCATGAGTGTCATCAACAGTTGCCCTACATACACCAAGGCAAAGGCATACACATCTCTTGTTAGACCCCAGCTTGAGTATGCGGCATCCGTTTGGGACCCAAAAAACCCGATCCAACATCAACAAATTGGAGTCTGTCCAACGAAGAAATGCCCGCTTCTGCACACGCGACTACCGATACACCAGCAGTGTTACTGCAATAATGAACAAGCTCGGTTTGCCAACGCTTGAATCCAGACGCCAAACGGCAAAAGTGGTCATGATGTACAGGATCGTTATCAACCTGGTGGACATCAACGCCGGAAGTGTACTCATACCAGCAGGAGTGCAACACCAGAGGCCATACAAACCTCTTTATAATACCATTTAGCACTGTCAGCACTATAGGACCCCATTGGAAATAAGTTGTAAAACTTTCATGGGTCATCCTGTGTTATATATATTATGTCTTGTATTCAACATCTGTGTACTCCATATCTGTGCTATATTTACTGACTATGTGTAAACGAACGTAACTAATTAATGTTGGCTGTGATATATAAATGTGATCTATCTATGCATTATTATTCTAAATCTGTGATAGCTGCAATCAAATTCTTAAATGTTGTGACTTTAATGTATTGTATGAACTGTTGTTGTATGACATATATATATATATATATTCACGAATAAATCAATTGATCAGTCAATGCCTACAAGTTTTCCTTTTTCCCATCTGGAATACGCCTCTGGAATAGTCTCTCAGAACAGGTGATCATTTCCCCGTCCAAAGATGTCTTCAAGACTAGGATGGGGGAGCTGTGCATATAAATCTGGAGCAAAATATGTTTATCCTGCTTTTAACCATTGTTCTTCCCTTCACGCGTGTACATAGTTCACAATTGTGCGACAATGTCCCAGAGGGGCCCAGCACATTAACCGAGAGATAGAGATCTTCTATGCTAAAACAGGTTACAGGCCAGCCGGCATAGCAGATTTTTCTTCTGAAAACCAAACAAAGGTGATCCATTTTCTTTCTTCCATCTACAAAATGACAGCTACATATCCGGTCATTTATGTTAACATCCCTGTCTGCTCATCTGAAATGAGTTAATTTCGTTTTATTTACGCATACAAATATTGGTATAAATAGTATATAAAACATTTCATTAGATATGCTCATTTAATTAATTATCCTGTCATAAAATATATGTTCTCTTGTATATGGATTCAGTTTGTATCAATCAATAAACTAAATTAACTTCGCCGTATTTGATTTAAAATATCTTCTTCTAACTAAATACGAAATCTACAACTATAAAGGTTTAAAGTATGTAAGCAAAAAGTTGGCGTTCACTATCCGAAAAATATCACATCCGAAAGCGTTCACACTTGTCAACCGTAATTCAACTGATATGTTATTGTAAATATCACATCCGAAAGCGTTCACACTTGTCAACCGTAATTCAACTGATATGTTATTGTGTAAGTAAAATCACTATACCTGCATGTATCAACCGATTCCTTATTCTCCTTTTGCGTTATGTGGGACCTGAAGAGACTTAATGATCCTTTTCCCCGAGTCCTGTGCGCACAACCAAACGCAAAGCAAAAATCCATTTCAACGATATAACCGTTGTACCCGGAAGTTAAAAAACGAAAGTGAAAGTAAACGAGCCTTACGGGCCCTATTCTCGCATGATTATCTAAACAATAAAAACTATATCGTAGCCAATGCTTAGCAATTTTGCTTAAATAATATTTTTTACACTTTTTATGACACTGTCATGTTATATAGTGATGTTCTGTATTTAGTGAAGAACTACTTTTATTGCGAATGAATTAAGTGGTAACTCGGAGTTTCCCAAATTTGGTTTTGGCAGCCAGCCAAAGTTGATAGGCTCAGAAATTGGTATCAGTACTATGGCCTAGGGGCTTCGCCCCAGGCCAAAGAATCATAGGGAATAACAATATTGAACTTTTATTCCTGTATTCTTTTTATTATGATAACTTAATATTAAATTATATTTTTTATTATATTTTCTGCCTAAGCGCATATAATTATTATAAATAACTAACTGGGAAAACAAGATAAGACAACACTATTTAACGTAGTGCTTTCTGTTGAATTCCATTTCATTGATATAACTCGAGTATATAAAGCAAAATAATGTGTGTATTATGCATCGAAACATATTTATCTTTACTACACCCCTTCATATATGTCGATTGCATGTTAATGTTGGCTAGAAATACCAGCGATACAGTCTACAACGTTAATTATTTTGTAAACAATATATTGTAAATTTCAATGTAAATCGACCCGTTAAACCCGTTTTACATGACCAATCTTACTTTTGAAAAATGCGCTAAGGCTTATCCATAAATGCAATTAATTCATGTGTTTAATTATTGTCTAAGGGCGTTGCTTTGGTAATTGATATGTATTGCTGTTAATCATCAAGCAGAGAGATCACCGCAACCGATCAACTGATACATTAGCGTGTGTCGTGTAAATGAGTCGTCAGTTAATGAAATGACCTTATATCGTATATATATTCCTTAATATGTACTTTGTGTCGCATAACGGATATAACTTCTTGCAAGTATAAACAGTCTAAACTCACAACAGCGGTCAGTCAAGGGAAATGACCAAATTGACCGTTGAATACAGATGGCCGTTGTTCTAAGATGACCACTTTTTAGATCGTTGGTCAGTTGGCAGTATTGCTAGGTCGTTACCCCACCCAGTCGTTTTGTAAACATAGTAATTTAAACAAAGGCTGATTGCCGATAAATTAGTATAACATAAATTATTTCTAGTGAATACTACAAATTATTATCATATAAATTGATTTAAATTCATACATATTCTTAAACGTATGAGTTGATCAACGATAATAATGTTGTTTACTCATGCATCTCTTTAATTCAGTAAATCCTACATTTCGTATTACGTTCATTGGAAGATATTTTTACCTAACGGTCGTCATGCGTCAATGACGTTACGTCCGCAAAAGTAATAGCGCATCGCTGTTATAAACCGAAAGTACGGCATAACGTTATCGTTCTCATGCAAAGAATCCAACAGTTTTACTATTTATCAGTACACAAACATCATTTTTATTAAACACATCTTAGCACAATTTATCTTAAAATCATTGTCATACATCGGTTTACGGGACTTTTCGATAACCAGTGGTGCTAGCTTATCCCCTGGAAACTGAAAATGGCATTTGGATAATAGACGTTTTACGTGACAAAATGTTCGCTTCCATAAATGCTGAAAGGTTGTTACTTAAGTTGCAATTCGATGACTGTTGTGCCACAATAAACGATTACTAATCATTTTATCACCTTCTTATAATAACACACGCTAGCTAATTAAGTGTTGTTGTTCACACCTTATCAGCGATAAAGATCTATTTATTGTGTTACGCGCTATTACTATGGCGTTATGACTGGGCCGCTCATTGCTACAAATACACATTGTTATAGTTACTCGCGCATATTTCATGCAATCAGAAATTAAATCGTCGCTAAGTCGTTATTTATTTACTCCTAGCGGCGGCCGTTTTTATCATATCAAAGGCAGTTACCACAATCAGAGTATTTACCCGCAAAATAGACGCTATGACGTCAAAGGTAAAATACAAGAACGCAGATTGATTTATGTCTTTACTTTAAGCAACTCGAAACAACTGACTCGTGACCGTTGTTTTGATTTCAAAAATGACTTTGGGAGTGAAATATACTGGCCGTTGGCCGTTTTGGACGATTGACCGTTATTCCCAAGTGTAATATAGTGTGATTTTCGTCGGGGGAGTCCATACTGACCGCTGTCTGTAGGTGACCGTTATTTTGAGTTGACCGCTAGGTCAGTTTAGACTGTAGTTAAATGTCGTATTTAAACATTGTGAGATTGGATTGTGTTATGTTCACACGATGAAAAATAACTGTCTGGATGTTTTATTAGAGCTATATTGTAGAATAATACGATAAATATGCGCAGGAAACCGTGTGTGAAACAATAGTTATGTTTAAATAAAATATGTGTTATTCTATTTTGAAAATCTATACGTTTTGACATGTATGCACATTAAATATATATTAGTATAAGTAGTTAAGAAAAACTGTTTATAAGTTTGAAGTCTATGTTTTAAATTACTTTTCATACATTTAAATATTTAATAAACTAACACAATATATGTTATTAAATCCAGTGCAACAATAAGTATATGAATTACTGATGGGTAAATGTTTAAAGGTTAAATATTCATACGCGATAAATAACTTCCAAATGTATTTAATAATCGAGAAGGGGAATGTTAGTCACTTCATGTGTT
>VMBQ01003513.1:3784-20892 GCA_007657795.1 Dreissena rostriformis
ATAAAATGTTATTTGTCGGATACAATGCGCTTATAAACTCATAACAATTAAAAACAATTACGTCAAAATAACATGAATATGTTTGAAAATCTGGAAAAAGTAAATGAAATTGTCGAAAGTTTTAGGCCAAAAACAATTATAATCGAATGTTTTTAATGTTTTAATGCTTGGACTTATGTATTAACCTTTCATATATGTATGTACAAAATTTGATTGGCGTAAATGCTCGAAAACGCAATATATTCGTATTTGTTTGGGACAAGAATATACAAATTGGATAATGACCTAACTAGTGTATGGATAATTCCAGACTATTTTGAGTTTGGTTATTATCCACAGAAATGTTCATATCAGTTTGGATTTATCCATAAACTTTTATACCCGTCCTGCAAACACATGATTTTAACACAGAAACACACTAGGTGTTAAAAGTAAAATTTTAAAGGACATTCATGATATAATTTGGCATATCTCTGTTACAGTTTCGTTCGCTCTTTTGTCAATTAACGTGTAAATAATTTAACACATAGGTCGCATTTAATGAAAATTAGCATTTTCCGAAGACAAATTTATCGCTTTTTACTAGAAAACTATTAAATCGTTGCAAAACTCAAAACGCATGTGTGCGTCAGACATTCATTATCACATGTGTAGAACAATTACGTCCTTATAGTTACTAAATTATCAAAAATGATAAAATAATCAACTACCTTTAAGTTTCAGTTTCAGTTTCGGCCAACATTTTTTCCTTCAGTTTGAATTATCCAACTCAGTTTGGATTATCGACGTACAGGGGGTGTAGATGAAAGTGATGAACAATATTTGTAAAACCGTTCGTGCATTGAAATCAAAGATCGTCTCTCAGTCTATGAGAAGCCCAACATTTGTAGACCAGCATTGGATGTTATCGATAAAATAACATCACGTTTTAAAATAGGCTTAAAACGTGGAGAAATATTGGCAAGACCAAACTTTATATATTATGTAGGCGCATCAACCGGAATGCTGGTGATTGCACCGCGACATGAATTTGGAAATGTTGTAGCAAATAAACATGCATTTGAACCGCGCACTGTGAAAAGGGAGTTTAATGCATGTGCGAAAAGTGTCGTCCAAGATTATCCTGTGCAGTCCGTCAGGAACGACACTTTCCGCTTTTATCGTATTTTTCGTTTAAAGGAAGACTTTTCTTGACGAAAATCCAGTTGAGGTGGAAGTGTCGTCGCTGATTAGCCTGTGCGGACTTCACAGGCTAATCTGGGATGACACTTTATGCACATGCATTAAACCTCTTTTCACAGAGCGAGTTTCATTTCTTTATATTTTCAGAACTTGCAGCTCTCATGACCGAAATGAATGGGTGAAACGGTTCGGTCCGAAAACAGAAGTTAAATCATCGCTGGATTAATAATATTCATATAGGAAAAAAAACACAATGAAAACAAAGAATCAAATTAATAATTATAAGAAAACAAGTTTTACAAACCATAATAGTATTTAATGTAACACTACACATAATAATGGCATATCGAACTGTGAATCGCTTATATTAAGCAGACGGTTGCATTAGTTAAGCTTGTATATGGTGCAGGATCAACGGGGTTCACACGGGGTTTACACGCGGGCTGGACAGAATGTGAACACATTATTTTTGTAAATGTAAATATCTCAAGTTATTAAAATACATGCATAAAAGACAGTTTTAATTGCAGTTTGTGCCGATATCTTAAGATTTAAGAATTGAGCCTTGAATACGTTTGAATTCGGTGACAAAATTCACGTTTTTGCAGCACACAAGTGTACATTAACGCTGAACACATCGAATTTCTGCCAAATAACACAAGCTTTTCAAATAAAGTAATTCTGGTGTAATTCACATTGCCATAAGCAGCATAACAAACTGTCCTTAAATGCAGCATAAAAACTGTCTTAAAAAGTGATTTGAGCACCACTAACTAGTGTGTTTACATCCCTTAACGTTTAGTTGTAGGCCCTACAAAGTCACGTGATCCTGCACCCTGTATATATAACGTGTTTTAATTCAGAAATGGCATTTAGTGAACCGTTAAATCAGCCTTGAGTAGTTTTTAGTCTAAATATTTATTTATCAAAGTAAATATATTTATTGAGGTCGCTTTATGCGAAAGCCATGGGATTTTGTGAAAATTATTTTTACATGTATTTTTGATTGAAATATTGAGTTATGAAATGGATGTTTTTATGCAAATTATTTGAAACGCAAAGACAGGTTCAAAACCAGATTTACAATGGTTAAAAAAAAACATTTGAAAAAAAAAACGCTTCAAAGACCAAAACAATAGCTGCAATTTGCCTAGTGGTAAAGGTTGATCCACTATGTAACCTGATTCAATACACTGTTGTTGAATTGAGAATATCGCTGCTAACGAATACACAACACAAACACAAACGTTATCATGTTAAACGCCATACGAATGCACTTGTAGTATTGGAATAAATGCACGTATTATGTCTGTATTTGTTTTTAACCCAATCTATTTCTCTAAATCTATATATTGACAGCAGCATTGATAACAGGAAACGTCATCGCTCCATAAGCGGTGAGCAGTTATAGATCCATTTACTGACCAGTTTTTTCTCCAAGACCGTTGGAATAAAACTACATGTACTAAATCGTGTTGGGTGGAGCCAAATGTCTTAAAGGGACTTGTTCACAGATTTTCGCATTTTTGAAGAATGTTATTTAATTTGTTTACTAACGATATATAATGTTTTAGTAGCCTTAACGGACTAAAATAGCAAGAAGAAAAAAGTTGAAAAAAAAATCTGCCTTTCCTGGGATTCGAACCCGGAACTTCTGGAAGCAAAAAGCGAACGCGCTTCCAATGCGAACGTGAATTAAACATTTATAACCGCTGTATTATTACTCCACGCATTTTCCAAATTATCGAGGAAAATGGTTATTTACGCATTATTAATTTACTGATTTTGAATTATAACTATCCGTTAATGTACCAATATTTTAAACATTTTTCTTATTCAGGAGTTGTTTGCTTCTTGTTTAAACGCATACATTCTTTCTTGAATCTATGACAATTATTTTGAAAGTCGTCATTTTACCAAACTGTGAACAAGTCCATATAAATACGAAAAACTAATATCACGTATAAGTTCGTTTATAATAAGTAAACACAAGTAAACATCAACAACTATGAAGTATATTTCATTGTAATTATGTAAGCATATGCCACACCCATGGTGTCTAAAGCCTCTGACCTTGAAATGAAATACATGTTAATCAATACATATAGATGCAATTTGAAAGTGTGCAAGATGTCATTAAATCTAGTAAAAAAAAATCAAACGGTACCGCTTTTAAAACCGAAAGTAGGACGTATACGTCCATTTAGACAAACGCGATTATTTTTAAGTTTTAAAGCGCAAAAAAGACGGATTTCTACATTGTAACCACCAGATATATTCTAACTGGCATAGATAAAACATGTTTCTTATTTATACTTAAATTTACTATGCCAATTAAGTTATGTGGCTTTAATGTATCTCGTCGTTATACTTCAGTGCATGGGGATAAAGCTCATGGTTTATGATTAAACCGCGGTTAAGCTTTTTAGAAAAGAACACACGCACAAGTAACAATTTAATTTAATTAAGAGATACTATTTTAACAATATTTATATTTTACGTATGTCAATATTCAAAATCAAAGTAAACATTCAATGGCGTTCAAGCAAACATAATATGTATTCAATGGCTCTCTGCTGCGTTTGTAGAAAAGACGTCTGCAGACATTGAGCCTATTCGATTTACGTTTTCTTAAAGACCCATTCAAGCTTTAACATTTCTTTAACTGGATTAATTAAACTGCTATGTGATATACACTTAGTGTCGTGATTTACGTGCCTCGTTCGATATTTGAATGCATTTGCGAAAGAACGCGATAAACGCACAATTTGTTAGACGGGTAAAACATATGTATACATTTCATAGGGTTTTTTAGTTGTTCGGAGTAAAGACCATCGCAATGGTAAGTTCATATTCAAAGAACGTATATTTTCTATGAAAGCATTTAATGATTATTTTTTGGGCAATGTCTCTGTAATAATTAAATTTCTATACGTCCGGTACAATCAATTAAATATAACAATACGTGTAAAGGACTTCTTGCAATATATTTCAATACGAAATAACCAAAGCGCGTTTATGGTGTGACTCATTAAAACAGATTAAGTCTTGTTTTGCATTGACCGTTCAAATGGGGTGACACCAGTTCAATTCAAGTTTTATGTTTAGAGGTGTAAGTATTATTCAGCTTTGAACAAGCATTTTGTCATTTGGTCATTTGCCGTAAAAAAAAAATAGCGGATGGTGAGGACATTTTCTTTACTGATATTGTTTCAAAAATTGTATTTATTTTTTCAAAATCATTTAATTAGATGTTAATTTAAGAAGTAATTTTCGTTGCATTTTAAGAATTGTGTCATTTTGTTCATGACAAAATACAAACTGTCTTTTGACAAATGTTAGATAAAATCATTTATAAGTATTCATATAGGAATAATGGGGCGCCGAGAGCCTTTTCAGGAATTTACAAAGAACTTTGTTAAACTATCAGCTTGCATTATACCTTAAGCAAGGTAATGCACTTAACACACTTGCTTAAGAAGAAAGTCTTCATCCATTGTGTCCTCTCTAGTGCATCCTTACAATAAGATATACCGGTACATTACTTTTGGTGTGAACAAAAACAAAAACAACAACAGACAGACAGACAGACAGAAAGACAGAATGTTTTATTGACGTAAACTTTACGGTTTTTTGTAATTCACAAACTAGTTATACGTAGCATAATGTCAACGTAAATACAAATAAGAATATTTAAATATCATATTGATCGCGTAAAGATTATATACATACATACATGACTTTAATTATTAAGTTATATACAATAAAGATATGTTTTACAAATATTAATAAGAAACAAAAATAAAATAATATAGTATTCGTGTTTTGCTAGATTAACATATACGGATGATGAATACAATAATTTTGTTATTAACTTTCATAAAAAATATTGGAGGATGAAAACCATAAACATAGTGCAATTATTTAAACGTTATACAAGACAAGTTGATATGAAAAAAAAAATACTATTAGAATTTAGATGAAGAAAACTTAGTTAGTTAATATTTTAACAACTTTGTTCAAGATAAGTAAGATTGGAACATGCGTTAAGACTATACATGAATTATTTGTAATATACTAAACTGTACAACATAGATATTTAAAAAAACAAATGTAATTGTACAAAAAATTGGTTTTTGTTTTACAATTTACAAAATATGCATTAATAATATTTAAGTTGTGCTAGGCTAACGTATACAGATGATGAATAAGGTAAATGTAATAAGAACTTGTACAGACGAATGAGTGTATTTACCCAACCATTAGATGAAGGGAAAGTAATTAGTTAATATTTGAATATCCAGGGTTAGTTAGCTAGGTGGGGCTGCATTAAGGCTCTACATATGAACTTGCTCTGGTTCCTTACTTGTGTTTTGTTTGGAGTACCCATTAAGTCAACAAATTTAAATATACTTGGTCTTTTATAATAGTAGGCTTTTGATCAGTTCTTTTCTCAGAGAATTGAAGGCTGGGCATATCATGATAAAATGGTACTCGTCTTCAATACGTCTAACTTGACATTTTGCGCATAATCGCTGAGATCTTTCTATATTGTTATGTCTACCTGTTTCAATTGCTAAGTTGAGCGACGATAATCGTAATTTAGAAAGACATATTCGCAATTTGTTTGGCAAATAATTATCAAGATATGGTTCAAACAACGAAGTGACTAAGTTATAAAGACGAATCTTACGGCAGATTTTTACGCTGTGTATTGATTTTTAAATTGAATTGAAGATTGCAAATTGGATCCAAGGTTTGCAAATTTGTTTCACGGCTGATGAGCCAACTAACCAAATTGGAAGCGCAATTTATTACGAGATTGTATACATTTTAATGAAAGACGCGCCGGCCCATATATTTGAATTGTTTTCATTAGGAAACATGTATGTTCAACGAGGTATAAAGTTTGTTTTATATCGCTCTTTTAAATTTTAAAATGTTAAAGTCTGCTCTTAATTATAATGCTCACATAGTTAAACGAGTTATTTAGGGTATAAACTGATCTCATTGTAAATTCATCGGTATTTATTGGTGTTGTTATTATATTATTTAATTAAGTTGTATTACATTTATAAAGTTAATACCAAGTCTTATACTTGTAGGCAAACCAGTGGACAAAAGAAGGTAAACAAATTCAATAACGACCGATGTAGTAACCTAACTACATTTGTATTCAACTTAGCATTTACAGTCTTGTAGGCCGTGAACACTTTGTCTACTTTGAAACATTTGTCTAGTCCAATGCAAATACGTGTCTTTCTGTCGTGTACTTAATTCAGTAATGGCAACAATAGATATTCATACTGATCAATTGGTCACTGTATTATATTGTGTTAATCCGTTAAAGTGCCGTTGTCGTAGTCGTTTGAAATTTCTAAAGCCATTAACGTGCCATTTTCGTAGATATTTGCTATGTGTTAACCCGTTAAAGCCCCATTACTACTTAAAATTAACGAAAATTTCGTACAATATTTCGCAAAATAAAGTTAAACAAATAAAAATCAGTGTTCCTTATAGCAATTGCCGAAATTTCAACGACCGATGTGGTGCGGTAACATAGATTTTTGTAGATACAAAATCGGTTTTATTTTTGTGTGACACAAAAAAAATCCATTTTAATTTCTCGCTAAAATAAGTATTCGTACGACAAACGAACACTAAAATGGTACCATGTTAGTGTTCACGTGTCGTATACATAGATATCGCAAAATGGAATTAATGATGCCAAAAAAATAAATAAATAAATAAAGAGGATTATGTATCTACAAACATCTATGTTACCAGACCACATCTGGCGTTGAAAATTTGTCAATTGTTACAAGGAAAACTATTTTTTCATTGTTAAACTTTATTTTGCGAAAAACGTGTACGAAATTTTCGTTCATTTTATGAACTTATGGGGCTTTAAATTGCCTTTTACGTAGAAATTTGCTCTTTAAATGTGTTACCCGTTGAAGTGCCGCTTCGTATATGTTTGAAATTTGTTTACCCGTTAAAGTGCCGTTTTCGTACCTTTGTCTATTAGTGTCAATTTCATCTTCTAACGAATGTTAAATCCGCAATTGCAATATGCATAAGTATAAATATAATAATGCTTATGAAACCAGGTTTATATTAAATTGACATAATACGTGTTTAAATAGTATACGTAACTGTTGTTCGAAGGCATCAGTGAATACATACACTACATAAGGAATACAAAATACTTTTTCTGGTTTATATTTGCAAAAACAAGCAACAATTTGTCAAAGCGTGGAGAATTCGCTTTCTAC
This sequence comes from Dreissena rostriformis, assembly GCA_007657795.1. Classification (NCBI taxonomy): domain Eukaryota; kingdom Metazoa; phylum Mollusca; class Bivalvia; order Myida; family Dreissenidae; genus Dreissena; species Dreissena rostriformis. The sequence goes on from VMBQ01003513.1 coordinate 11,242, forward strand.
AAGATGTATAATTTCTTAAAACTTTGAAAAACATTCTTGACTGGTTTAAGAATGGAGAGAGAAATTCGACAACTACGACAGCGACAAATCTGGAACGATAGAGATGCGAGAGGCCAAGCGTCTAATGCAGTACGTAGGCCTGAACCCGACAGACGAGGAGGTCGTGACCTTTATGAAAGAGGTCGACAAGAACGGTAACTTATCTTTCTTGGATTGTTTCATAGTTAGATTTCATAAAATGTCAATGAAAATATGTTAATTCCAGTGGCAATGTCAGTATCACACAGTGTATATAGTTAAAACCCATTTGAAAAATTATGTTGCGACATTGATAATCTTATTCACAGAGGTAATAAGATGTCGGTTTGTCTTCTTACTTTCTAAACGCCCCTGATGCTTTCGAGCCGGTCCTATAGAGTGTGTTTCTGATACGTATTCGCATATAGAAACTATCCATAACTCGTATTTTTATATGAGCCGCGCTCTTAAAAACGGGGGTTCCATACATCCCCGTACAATGTCGCCCCAGATAAGCCTGTGCAGTCCACACAGGCTAATAAGGGATGACTTTTTCCGCTTCAATGATAGTTTTCGTTTGAAGAAAGTCTCGTCTTTGCAAAAGTCAAGTTTAGGCGGACTGTACAGGCTTATCTGAGACGACACTTCACGCACATGCATTACCCCTTTTTCACAGAGTTAGGCTCATATGCAACATTGTATTATACGCAGTTTCCACGTGTTCCCTGTCCTCAGTACATGCAATAGGTCACATATAAAGAAGTGAAACTCCAGAAGCTGCAGCAGTATTGCATTTCTATCATACTCACCTTCGCGGTCCTTAATTTATGGCAAGTAAACCAATGCCTATACAGACTTCTGGAGGTTAACACGAGTTTCTCAACTGATAACGATTCTGAAGTTTCGTGTTTTAAAACATTCAGAGGACGACGGCATAGATTTCGAGGAGTTCTACGCATATGTACAGACGCTTCCCGACCCAACGGGCGAGCTGAGACTTGCGTTCAATAGCCTCGACAAGAACGGGGATGGGACTATCGACAAGAATGAACTCAAAGGTATACACGTATAGCTATATGAACAAAAGACAATAATGAACTCAATGGTTTAAGTAGCTAGGTGAACACAAGGCAAGATTGGACTCAAAGGTAGATAGCTGGGCACTGTAAAGATGAAAGTAATAACATCGAAGGTAAGGTAGTAAGCTAGGTAAATGCATTGTAAAACACATGTACTGTAAAACACATGAAGTAGCCAGCTGGCTATTGGAAAGTAGCCAAGATAATAAAATCAAATGTATAGATAACTGGGTATTGGAAAGGAGACAACATTCAACTCGACCTATGGGATCAAAAGAATGCATGAACGCAAAGGTTATATAACTGTGGAGCCATAGAGAACAACGAAATCAAATAGAAAGTTAGGTATTAAACAAACAATGGAATAAACTCGAAGGTAAATATGTAAGTTTTTAAAAGACGGGAATAAAATTACATGTAAAAGTATATGGGATCAACATGACAAAGGGACCTTAAGTAAGCTGGGTATTGCAAAAAAGATTATTACAATAATAGTAGACAAGAATGAAATCAATGGAAAGGTAACTATGCGATTTGTTTGACAAAAATGAACTTCTTATGTAGAACACTATGGGCACCATTTAAAACGTAGGATATTAATCTCGGAACTGTAGCGGTCAATTGGCAAAGAATTTACTAAAAGTATGTGTTATTTAGTAAGGTAAATGTTCAATACCTTTAGAATGGACTAGTGTATAGAAAAGAATAATAAAACACGTCAAAGTTGATTTGAAAGCTAATGTCACGGACAAGAAAAGAGAAAAAAGAACATCCATAGTATGTAGGTTTTGTTTAAACCTTTTTTCTTGATGTATATTTTATCAAAGGCTTACGGCTTTGTAAAATAATTTTAAATAATTAACTCAAGAGAAATAGGTTGTAAAGAAAAATAAGAAGAATAATGAACTCGAGTTTCCAGTGTGGAGTTAAATGGAACTTATTTCAAAATCTATAGCAGTCCTATATGCAAACCAAAGATATAAACGCCCTTGCTTGGACGGATTTTAGACGACTGTTTTCATCAAACTTTATGGGACTTATTATTTTATTATACTTCACAGCATTTTAATGTTTAGTATTCTTAAAATAAAGTCGGCTAATGTATTTGCGCCAGCCCTTTTCAATGCAATTGTATGAGTGGACTGTCAAACACGAATGACGAAACAAAGAAAAGTTCTAAAATACCGTATTTTTAACAATTATTAGTTTATATTGATTAAAATATCACGACTGGTATATAACATTACTTGAAAAAAAGTTAATATTTTCAGTATATTCGGTAATTAAATTTCGCGATGTGAAATCGAAAGTACATCGCGAAAATAGGTGACATAACGATACACACACTATAAATAACGCAAGTAGATTGATCGTTTTATATAAAAAATATATACAATTCACTACGCATGCACAATTTGCATTCCTAGGTTTACCACGTGACGATGATGATCAATCTACTTGCGTTATTTATAGTTAACTGGCAGTTACCTGGTAGACATACCTAGTAAAATTTATTACCGAATATACTGAAAATATGAAAAGTTAACAACTTTTTTTCGAGTAATGTAACATACCAGTCGTGATATTTTAATCAATATAAACTAATAATTGTAAAAAAAAAATACAGTATTTTATGACTTTCCTTTTTTCGTCATTCCTGGTTGACAGTCCCTTTAAAGTGTATGTCCCATGAATGAAATCGGTATAGTAAGAGCCGACGACATAAACAGGGCGGATATTATGGGACTAGAGACAAGTGAACTAATAAAGACGATTGCAGAATTAGAAACGTTATTACAAATAAAATGTATTTATTAAGATGGCATGGTGGACCAACAAACCAGTACTGTTGAAAAATAGTCTGAATTAAGTGTACTTAATTAACTTTGAGACGAGTATTGTGCTGTTTTATTCCTTTGCAGGCCTGCTGTTAAAGGGGTGTGACACAAGTAAAGAGGAGCTAGATGAGCTTTTCAAGGTCGTTGATGATAATAACGACGGGAGGATCCAATACGAAGGCATGTCAATTAAGTATTACAGTGTTTATGAACATAAATATGAGCATCGCTCTGTGAGAAAAGGGAATTTAATGCATGTGCGTAAAGTGTCGTCCTAGATTAGCCTGTGTAGTCCGCACAGGTTAATCAGGGACAACACTTTCCGCTTTAATGAAATTTTTCGTTTAAAGACAATCTCTTCTTAGCAAAAAATCTTGTTCAGACGGAAAGTGTCGTCCCTGATTAGCCTGTGCGGACTGCACAGGCTTATCTGGGACGACACTTTACGCACATGCATAAAACACCATTTTCACAGGGAGAACCTCATACTTTTCGAAATGGGTATGATAAGATATACGATTTGTATAGAAAGCGGACTCGTGACGTTCGTCCCCTTAAGGCGGTGAAAATGCTCACATTCTGAATATCGAGGCACACTTATGAAAAGTATTACAGATTTGCCATTTAAGAAAAAGGTAACGCAGACGACGATACGCGACCAGATTACATATTCTCCAAATTTAGTATTTTAGAGAAACACCTGAATAGCGGTTACGATTTTATTTATGTGCTATCCGAGTCATATGGCGATATCTGGATCAACACCTTATTCATTTAAACTGATTTGTCATCTGTTAAAACGTAAATAAATCACGTTCGGCTCATTATTTCTGCTACGAGACTAAACAACTGTTAATGGGCAATATTTCAAGTTGGAATACTCAGATATTATCATTTACTTCTGACGGAAGTGGTACAAATGACAGTACTTTTATTCACTAAATAAACTAACTTACATGAACCTTTCTTCATCAGACGAAATTGTGTTGTTTTTGTCTACTTATTACCCTTATTTAGACAAATTGAAATTGCATAGTTTGTATGCTGTTGAAATCAGCGATGACTGAACTAAAATGCAATTACTAGTAGTTCAAATAAAAATACCCATTTGAGCGCGACATACATAATGAATTTCTACAAGGACCGTAATGAGGTGCCGAAGTAGTTTTAATTCAACAGAACAGAACAATTTAACAATCAGACCGTTATTTTGCACCAATCGATATCCCTCATTGGCACAGTTTAGACCTAGAGGTTTGTCACACACGTGACAAACAAAAACTCGCACCGATTTGTCAGCTTAAGATTTTATAAATATCAAAATATCTTTCTTTCAATGACTTTTCAAAACAAATGTATCCGTTTACGAAGTATTGCAAGAACCGAGTACATAATCATTTTGATTATTTAGAAAAAAAAACATGTTTACATAACTTGACAATCCCATGCGACAATGTACGTGGCATCAACGAGACCTTACAAGTTACTTACGCCCATGTACTACTCAAATCGGTCATCGTCTTAAATAAACGATTCAATTCTTAATGGCGCTGTGTAAAATAAGATGACCTCGTTCACACGTTTGTTATATTTAAACTTCCTTCCCTTCGCATGATAGGTACACCGATGTTTTGATGATTCTATATGTGTTATGTGCAAGTAAAAATGCAATTCCACTGGGGGCTGACGAGGTCAAAGCGTAGTCCGTTTCTCTACGGCGTCGGGTATATGTTTTACTACGAAACATTGTGTCAATACACATGCCATCGAAGTACAGATTGGTGTACTTCGTTGAGTAACCTATATATTATATTTGTAGTTCGTTGCACAACCAATACATAGTCTGTGCAAAACCTAAACATTAAGCGACTTTTAATTTCCTTCGAAACAAAGCATTTGAATGATTAAATATGTTCGTAACCTGTTTTGTACTTTAAAATGTTTATCAAAGTAACATGTTGTTTCATTTAAGTTAAGTTACTGTTATTGGCTATTTTAACAGAATAACCACCTTATGCATTACTTTAAATAAATATATTTCGATTTTAGCTCAATATCAATGTAAAGCTTGCAACTACGCGCATTTATAATTAGTTTGTTATTGAAAATAAGTACCTACTATTACTGGATGCTCCGTTCTCTAATCCATAAATACCAGAAAAGATGAAACTCGCCTGATTAAGAAGTTTATTGACACAATGTTTCGCAGTAAAACATATACCCGACGTCGTAGAGAAACGGACTACGCTTTGACCTTGTCAGCCCCCAGTGAATTCAAGAAAAACTACTTTTTTAGCAATATTTTTCTTACATAATTAAACCTTTTGAAAATTTTCAAATCTTAGATTGTATGATCTTAAATACAGTATATACGTATATTTAACAATGATACAAACTTTTCTAAAATTACTAACATTGTACTTCAATTGTAGTGTTCTAAGAACCTTATTGCTTGTCTTGTTTGCTTCTTTATCCTTACAAATATATATATACATCACCGATTCATGCCGAAAGAGGTTGATCTTTATTTTTAAGAAGAGATATTGACGTAATTATAATATAAGCGTAATATTCTCGAGCACAAAATAACAAGCAAATGCACTAAATGTTGTGCGTGCCTAATTCATAAATTATTTTCTTTTTTAGAATTTATCACCTTGTTCACGCAAGCTTGAAGTAAGTCATGACAAGACTATTTGGAATCCTGGATCTCGAAAACTGGCTCTTCAAACAGTTATATGTGTCGTGTTCTGAGAAACTGGGCAAAATGCTTGTGCGTAAATTGTCATCCCAGATTAGCATGTGCAGTCCGCACAGGCTAATCAGGGACGACAATTTCCGCTTTCATGGAATTTTTCGTTTAAATGATGTCTCTTCTTAGCGAAAATCCAGTTTAGGCGGAAAGTGTCGTCCCGGATTAGCCTGTGCGGACTGCACAGGCTAATCTTGGACGACTCTTTACGCACAAGCATTATGCCCAGTTTTCTTCGAACACGCCACATATTGAACACAGTTTTCTACGGTGCTATTGAACTGGACATGTTTTATCAGGGATCTTAAGTTAACTTAAAAAAAAAAATACTGAAATGTGTTGATAACAAATAAAATTCATCATAAGAATAGTTGTAAAGAAAATGGAAACGAGGAAACAAAAATAATTTCATAAATTAATTGTCGGTGCTTAACTGATTTTGTCTGTTGTTCGTATTATACTACATAATAATACATACTTCAATAAATTAGGTCATGATTTTCGGACAATGGGCGCTTGCCATCATATTAACTATTAACTTTCCATATCTGTGTGTGTGTATATATAGTGGTTTAACAGTTTAATAAAAAGACGTGAATTGTGTTTCTTATTTTAAAACAAGCACGTGGTGTTATTTGTTATTTGGAACGAATGAAAATTAATCCATTAAACAAGCTTAGGGGGATGACTTTTCGTGGTAAATCCAGGATACGATATTAATGTTCTGTGCGATATACAAATGTATTTGTAATTCATGATCTTTTCCTCCGTCTCGATTATGTTGTACCCAGTGCCCCCGCCCGGGCATGTCAGCAAAGACAATTTGAAGACCTATTTAATTTGGATACAATTCTTTGCAACTACTTTAGAACAATATTCGATGACATGATAACTCTAATGTAAGACTTTAAATGAAATGTCAAACTGTTAAGAACAAAATGAAATGTCAAACTGTTAAGAATCTTGTTCTAAACAGCCTTTTGTAGAAATAATAAACTGGCTTTACTCTGTATGATGAGTTTTACTATACATTTCTGCTGATCTTTTTTCATATTCTTCCATGTCAATACCCGCCATTACTATGTTACTGTTTGTTTGCGATTGTTTAAAGTATTATTTTATCCATAGTTTGACACTATCAGGCTATCTTTAAGATCATAAATACAATGAATATAAATTTAAAGTGTTTCAACGCAAATAGAATAAAAAAAACTACTGCACCGCCCAATTAATATTGCAACAGCATAGAGAGAATATTAAACGGCTGAAGACAAAGGGCTAAAATGGACCAATGTGCTCACCTAAAAACTTAAACATTAACTTCGTGGGTGGATGGACATATAACTCAATACTCATATGAATATAAACATTTTATTTTGTTTATCGATAATTGTATTGATAAAACGTAACAAATAACAATTGCACACTTCCCTTCCGGTTGCATAGTCAGAAATGTGGTATAATATAAAGATAAATAAATATATAAGCTTGAAGCTATAGTTAGAGCTGATTTTGTTTCAAATTGTGCACAAGAAATGGTTTCTTCTGTTATTTACAATCCAGACAATGATATATGTCGATGTTTTATTATAATATTAATTTAGAAATAGATTTGCTTTTTAACAATCAATAGCAATAAATTAATAAGAATACCATACCATGTGTAAGTTTCATTCCAACATGGGGCAATATAGAATATGAATGTACATTGATTAAGCCCTAGTCCACAAGCTCTTGGGAAAACAAACTTTGCAGAAAACGATTCTGATGTACATCAAACTGACCAGCATGCAAACAAGAGAGAAAAAATCCCTAAGGCGCTCACCTAAGAGACCAAGGAACTTAGCAGGTAATGTTAACAACAAAAGACTTATAAACACACTGTCCCATCACATGACAGTCATATTTTTTAACAAACCAGGATCATTTTGGATCTAATCCCAGACATATACAAACGTTAAATGTTCTGAGCAAGTTTACGATGAGTTGGTCAAAAATGTGATTTCTGGAATGTTCTAATGGTTTTGCTTCATAAGAACTTTATAAGAAAAACTGTTCGCCTCATGGTGGTCATTATTTTCGCATGAGAGAAACCATATCAGAAATATTACTTCTATAATAATTGTTGACATGCTTTTGCTTTAATTTGGCTAAAATACCCCGATTTTGCTTCACATCAGCCACTTTCAAACTTGAGTTTTCACAAGGAAAATTTGGCAACGAATGACAAACAATGGACAAAAGGCAATTACACGCTGAGAACTGAAATAAAGGTTGTTTTCTTTTATAAGAGCTCATGTTATTTTAGCATGAATTAAATTATTTTTGGTGTATGGCTTTTTAAGACCACATTGAAGTTATGCCGAGACCTGCTGTTGGTTACCAAGAAATCGAGGCAGTGCTGACACCAGGCTGTCCCCGTGAACGTTCCAGAACTTGTACTCTGAGGCAACGTACTCCCGCACTGCAAGGAAAACTAGAGTTTTGCAGTTAATGTGACTAAAATTACTCCCTCACTGCTTTGTAACAGGCACAGCAGCAATGCCCATGGCTAAGTTCAAGGTCACATAACTAACAAGAATTCCGCGGTCGGAGACATATGCCCCCAAAACAGGGCCTTTATTTTCACACTTATTGTGACAGTGACCTTTGACCTAGTGACCTCAATTTCAATAGGGGTCATCTTCTGTCAATGGTCAATGCACATGTGAAGTATCAAGTCAATCGGTCAATTGGTTGACCAGTTATTGATCGGAAACGATTTTCACACTTATTGTGATAGTGACCTTGACCTTTGACCTAGTGAACCCAATTTCAATAGTGGTCATCTACTGTCCAAGGCCAATGCACATGTGAAGTATCAAGCAAATCGGTCAATTTGTTGACAAGTTATTGATAGGAAACGATTTTCACACTAATTGTGACAGTGACATTGACCTTTGACCAAGTGACCCCAATTTCAATAGGGGTCATGTACTGTCCATGGCCAATGCACATGTGAAGTATCAGGCCAATTGGTCAATCCGTTCACAAGTTATTGATCGGAAACGAACTGGTCTACCGACAGACACACAGACCGACATCCAGCAAAACAATATACCCCCTCCTCTTCGAAGGGGGGGGGGGATAAAAACTTAATGTATCACTGCGTGTTAAAATTATGCCCTGCCAATTTAAATTGTACGGTGATGAAATATTTCAAGGTTCAATACAGTGTGAAAAATATATATATATATGATTTTGTTATAAAACTTGGCTACGTTCAAGAGCTCGTTACTTAAAAATGTGTAGATCAAATGCTTTGCACATCTCTTCAGAGTGATGACAAATTTCTAGGTTCAATTTTGTCGCTTAGGAAATTGGAAGAAGTTAGGTCTCTACAAACTTACACATTTGTATGCTTCATCAATAAAAAAAAAATGAGTTTTTGTAGATGCTAGCATAGGTTATCCATGGAAGCATTAACTTTTGATCTAGACATCTCGATGTTGAATACCAGTAAGAGAAACTTTTTTGTTATATTCATTTTTCTGCCATTTTTCAACAGCCTATTAGTCATATTACAGTGGTCAGTTTACCTACTCACACTATTCCTGGTTTACCAGAACAAAGTGGAAATATTTATGCCAGAAACTGACAGCTGCCCTACTTGGCAGATTGAATGGCAATACAAATGGCCAATCCACACATGTTATGTGAACCTTTCAAACATTAATATACACATATCTCCATTTCTTTAAGTGTAGGCATCCATATTGTAACATACCACAAGTGAGCGTGAAGGCCTCCATATTGTAACATACCACAAGTGAGCGTGAAGGCCTCCATATTGTAACATACCACAAGTGAGCGTGAAGGCCTCCATATTGTAACATACCACAAGTGAGCGTGAAGGCCTCCATATTGTAACATACCACAAGTGAGCGTGAAGGCCTCCATATTGTAAGATACCACAAGTTGTAGG
>VMBQ01003513.1:24082-34129 GCA_007657795.1 Dreissena rostriformis
TACACTCAATGGTTTCAAACAAGAATAGTACATAGAATCCTAGGAACTAAATCTCTTTTGTATAAAATGAACATTTTGCAGGATAACCTATGCACCTTTTGTAAAGAAAATGAAGAAACTATAAAACATCTGTTTTGGGATTGCTGTTTTACACAGAGAATTGTGAATTATGTTGTTGAATTTTTATGTGCACATAATGTGCAAAAACACTCAGAAATAAGTTGTAAAACAATGATATTGGGAAGTACAACAAGTAATATGACTGATATAAATATTCTTATGCTAGAATTGAAAAAATATATATTCCTATGTCAGAGAAAGGGGATAGTCCCATCCATACAAGGGCTTACAACGAGCCTGACTATGTCCTTTAAAATCCAAAACAATGTTAAGTGTCATGAAACAGAACTAGAGTCTTGGGCAATTGTAAGTTTGTTTGCTGAACCACTTCAAATATGAATATTGTTTACCCGTAGGAACTCAAACTGAACCATTTGAAAGATCCCAAGTACCAGTACTTAATAAAATGTCACTAGTCCGAAGCTTTTTATACTTCCACAACGAAAATAGTTTGTGCAACTGCTTTGCATAACATTACATTTGCTATTCATTTTTATTTTTTTTATAATATACTTTATTTGCTTTTTTTAAGATGTTTAAACATTTGTAAACAGTATATTGTATATATTGTATATGTACATGTATGTATAAGAATATTATATTCTAACAATCGTTTACAACACTGTTTAAACATTTGTAAACAGTATATTGTATATATTGTAAATGTATGTATAAGGATATTATATTCTAACAATAGATTACAACACTGTTTACTTTTTACTCATACTAACACAAAAATGTAGGTAGGGTATGGAGCAGGATGACCTCGACCTGCACATACCTATGGACGAGGAAAATGAAGTATCATTAAAAAAAAAAAAAAAANAAAAAAAATATCTAATTTAAGATAGTGTAGGGTTATCGTTTTTGTGCATGACACTTCTTCTTTATATATTGATATCTATACAACCATGAAGTTTCATGTTGATATCTTATACAGTTTCTGCGATTTAGCCCTGAGAAGTTTAATGACAGTTGGACTTACAGACGGACGGAATGAAAGACGGACAACGCCAATTCTATATCCCTGCGACTTTAGCGGGGGATAATAATAGCTTGTCACAGTAGTGTCAAACACTTCTTGATGCTGCATCTTGTAATATGCAGCAAGTTATAATTATCGTTTTATTTAAATTCTAAGGTGGGCTATAACTTAAGCAAGTTTTAACGCACTTTAATGAAAATACCTATGGAAAACTTCATATCATAATCAACCACATAAGCAAGTTTCAATTGTGTACATTCAAAATTGTAGCAGCACTTCATTGGACAAGATTGTGTCTATGGACAGACCCACACACAGACTCTCAGGATGAATATGCCCTAAACATGCTAGGGGATTAATTAAGAGTAACACAATTTTAAGATCAGAAGATTCCCCTAAACAGTTTCAAACAAAATTGTAAGGCAAATATTTATACTGTAATAAAATATAAAATGTTTTAAGTTGAGGCTTAGGATAACCATTGGTTATACATCAAACAATAGCATTTGGAGGACAGCACGCTAGACCTTTCTTAGAGGTTTCTTGCATTTTTTTTCTACACCAAACTGTTTGTTTGGTATATATATTACATTAGCTATCAAGTAATTTACTATTTTTCTTCTTTTCAAAATATCCAACGAGTCACATTAACATCCATTTTGAGTTGAGACATTTTTGTCTATATTTTTTAACAGTGACCTTGTCTGTGGTTATACAATGTTCATATATACTTGCATTGCAATAGGTAAATAAAATTTCATTCAATATGAAGAATAAAATGTTGTGAGTTTGACAGTAATCCCTCAAACCACTGCTGAGAAACACGCTAACCAAAAAACATTGACGTGTCTTAAAAGTGTATAGGCAATTGTGTAAGTTTAAAATGGAGCCTAATTTCGACAACTTTAAACTATAGAGTAACCAAACTTTGTGTATGTTTTTTTTTCAATATATATAATACATATTGAAAGGTTGAATGGCATTACTCAAGCCATTCCTGACTAGCTTACCAGAAAACTTACACATGCCTTTACAGTGCATATGTAAATATGTAAATTTCTAAGTGTAAAATGGTCGCTAATTTTGGCAAATTTTTCCACTACTTAACAAACTTGGCCTATGCGGTAATTTTATTATGGGATTACAGATTGCATGTTTGAATGAAATCCCTCAAGCCACTGCTGAGAAACTAGCTGAACAATAAATGTTAAACTATCAGAGAAGTCAATGCTGACACATACACTGGGTCTAGTAGAATAGCCTGCCTTTTCTACAAAAAGTCAAGCTTAAATAAAACATAAGACTGCTCATAATCGTGGGGCTTATTGTTTCACATACTTGAGCATAGGCATTTTGCCCGGTACAGAAAGCCTCTTCAATGGAACCGGCTCCCTCTCCCTGACCGGTTCCCAGCTGTATTATGGCCGACATGTTGACTTCTGCCTGGCGGGCTGGGAACCGAGGTGCAAGGTTCCATACCAGGATCGACTTGCTGGAGGATACAAGCAGGGTACCGTGGTTTGCTGAGGACTCCTGGATCACTATTGGACCCCTGTAATACAAACACCTTAGATGACAGGTATCAATGAATGAAGAAGAACAAAAGATATTTACATTTAATATAAATTATGAAACATATAAGTCTCGCTCTGGGAAAATGGGGCTTAATGCATGTGCTTTAAGCGTCATCCAAGATTAGACTGTGCAGTCTGCACAGGCTTATCAGAGATGACACTTCCCGCTTTTATGGAATTTTCAACTAAAAAAGTCTTTTTCTAAAAAAAAATCCAGTCTAGGCAGAAAGTGTTGTCCGTGATAAGCCTGTGCAAAGTGCACAGGCTTATCTGGGACAACACTTTATGCACATGCATTAAGCCCGGTTTTTATAGAGCAAGGCTCATATATAACAAAATGCACATACACAAAAAAACAGCTATCACATGAGACGCCTAATGCCTAAACCTTGAACTTTTTAGACAAATGCAAATGTTTTTGTCATCATACTCAAATGTTTAGCACTTTTTGTTTGTAATTCGTATTCATGCTGTGATTGATTTAAATACTATTTTTGATCATTATTTGATCTTTGAAAAGTATACCGACTTCTTTTGTGTCATTTTTCTCTATGTATTGGTTGATTTTTAACATTTATTTTTGCCGTTTTTGGAACCCTGAAAGGTTGCTATACAGAGAAAACAAGGCTTGTCACCATAGGATGACATATGCCCCCCTTTTTCCACATTTTTCTAAACCTAAATGCAAAGTGTTTTTCCACATTTTTCGAAACCTAAAAGCAAAGTGTGACGGAATTTCAGACAGACGGACAGTGTGATCACTATATGCCCACCTTCGGGGGGCATAAAAATAATAATGAAAAATTATTAAAATTTGTTTCAATAATTGTTAATTGTATTTTGTATAAATATACCTTTTAGCGAATGGAATGTGCAACTCACAGTACTCAAAGTTGTTCTTGATGTTTTCGTTAAGTTGCAGTGTGACCTTGACCTTGGCTCTCTCCTCCTCAACCTATAAATAGCAACACACATGGGTTACTGTCCAGAAGGTCCAGGTCTGCACATAATGTAGTCATGAAGACTCAGCAACAACCTGTAAATAAACTCTGAATTACACACCCACTACTGTTCAGATTACGTATGTAACAAACAAATCAAGATGCAATTGTTTAGCTATGGACTGATTTGATTTGAATTTGATTTTCAATATCATTCTATTTCATGCTTTAATATGTCATATGGATTTTCATTTTTTTGGCCTGGTATATGGCAATGTCTGCCAGCCCCATTTTAGGTCATGTAACCAGGCATTTAATAATGTATTTAATACAATTTTTAAAATCACATGTAATAATTGTAACTACTGGTTATTCATTTTTTCTTTCAACAAGTTGTTTGATGTCTGTACATGAGGTATTGTTACATAAGAGTGTAGATATAAGTTACATCTGTTAATAAAGTCATTATATAAGAGAATGTGAATGCATGTGTCCAAATTGCATGTTTATCAATAATGTGTTGGTAAGATAAAAAGAGATAGTGTTTTAAATAACTAATTTAGGATTTAATCAACCACATTGATGGCATGACAGATCTACATAAATAGTTTTATGAAAAATCACAATAACACAATTTTTTTAATGCTTTCCGGTGGTTTATAGAGAAATATCAGTGAATTAAAACTGATAATTTCACTGTTTCAAACAATGAAAATTATCAGTGAAAATTATCGATAATTTTCACTGTTTACTGTGAAATGATGTCATTATTTTGACGAAATGACGTAATTATCCCAACGACATTCTTTAGTTAAACTCTTCAACAATGTATATAAACTGTGATAAAAGCATGAAATAAAAAGAAAATTTGTTGGATTCGGTGTAATATCGATTTTAATTCACTCGTGATCATAGAAAATATAAATTTTCACTCGTGGCTGCGCCACTTGTGAAAAGATTAATTTCTATGATCACTCGTGAATTAAAATTGATAATCCACTGAATCAAACAAATATCCTCTATATTAAAGTTGTAATATCAGAAAACAACCTTTAATATAGAAACAAACACGAAAGCCATTCTGTCATAAAATACAACCTTTTAAAATTACATTGATCTGCAAACAATGCAATACTTTGATGTACAAATTGCAGAGAAAATATTGATTTCAACAAGAAACCAGGTCCTCAACATTAAACATATTGATATAATTGAATTGAAATAGCTATTGTGCAATCTTAAGTTAGGTCTGCAGGTAAGCTACCTACACACAAAAGTACAAAATAGTACCTCCTTTCAAACTTAACTAATTGAGCAGAACGTTAGTTTTTTTTCTATTTTAAGCAACAGTGAAAAGGCCCAAAATGCTATTCATGCTTAGTCTTCGCGACAGCAACATACACACAAAATTAACAAACAATACCTCCATCCAAACTCAAGTTATTCTGTGGTAACTGTATTTCTATTTTTAGTTACAGTGACCATGACCTGCCTAGCCCCATATGCAATCCCAAGCTATGTTTCTATGTCAGCTATCTAAACACACAATGTAAATGCAATACTGCATGCAAACAGAAGTTATTGAGCAGATACTTTGTTTGTTTGTCTTTAGAAACAGTGACCTTGACCCAACCAGCCTCAAGTTCAACCAGTGGAATGTATCATATCTTAGTTCATGAATGAATTTGAAAACAAGTCCAAACTAATACCGGTACATACAAACAATTCAAAGCAGCCAGTGATGGGTGGGGTGCTGGGTTTGTTCACCATGTAGTGACATAACATGAACATTTCCAGGGGTGGGCTGAATCGCAGCCTTCTGGGCGTGGCACGGTCTCGTCCTGGAACAGAAGTTGTCACTCTAGACTTTTCCAGGTTTGATCATATCACTGGGGGCTGATGAGGTCAAAGCGTAGTCCATTTCTCTACGACGTCGGGTATATGTTTTACTACGAAACATTGTGTTGATACACATGCCATCGAAGTACAGATTGGTGTACTTCGTTGAGTAACCTTTACATTATATTTGTAGTTTGTTACACAACCAATACATACTCTGTGCAAAACCTATACATAAAGCGACTTATAATTTCCTTCGAAACAAAGCATTTGAATTATTAAAATATATGTTCGTAACCTGTTTTGTACTTTAAAATGTTCAATGTACAGTGTATCAAAGTAACATGTAGTTCCATTTAAGTTAAGTTACTTAAATTGGCTATTTTAACAGAATAACCACCTTATGCNAGTTGCAGTGTGACCTTGACCTTGGCTCTCTCCTCCTCAACCTATAAATAGCAACACACATGGGTTACTGTCCAGAAGGTCCAGGTCTGCACATAATGTAGTCATGAAGACTCAGCAACAACCTGTAAATAAACTCTGAATTACACACCCACTACTGTTCAGATTACGTATGTAACAAACAAATCAAGATGCAATTGTTTAGCTATGGACTGATTTGATTTGAATTTGATTTTCAATATCATTCTATTTCATGCTTTAATATGTCATATGGATTTTAATTTTTTTGGCCTGGTATATGGCAATGTCTGCCAGCCCCATTTTAGGTCATGTAACCAAGCATTTTATAATGTATTTAATACTATTTTTAAAATCACATGTAATAATTGTAACTACTGGTTATTCATTTTTTCTTTCAACAAGTTGTTTGATTTCTGTACATGAGGTATTGTTACATCAGAGTGTAGATATAAGTTACATCCGTTAATAAAGTCATTATATAAGAGAATGTGAATGCATGTGTCCAAATTGCATGTTTATCCATAATGTGTTGGTAAGATAAAAAGAGATAGTGTTTCAAATAACTAATTTACGATTTAAAAAACCACATTGATGGCATGACAGATCTACATAAATAGTTTTATGAAAAATCACAATAACACAATATTAAAGTTGCAATATCAGAAAAGAACCTTTAATATAGAAACAAACACGAAAGCCATTCTGTCATAAAATACACCCTTTTAAAATTACATTGATCTGCAAACAATGCAATACTTTGATGTACAAATTCCAGAGAAAATAATGATTACAACAAGAAACCAGATCCTCAACATTTAACATATTGATATAATTGAATTGAAATAGCTATTGTGCAATNTATGCATTACTTCAAATCAATATATTTCTATTTTAGATCAAAATCAATGTAAAGGTTGCAACTACGCGCATTTGTAATTAGTTTGTTATTGATAAGTACCTACCATAACTGGATGTTCTGTTCTCTAATCCATAAATACCAGAACAGATGAAACTCGCCAGATAAAGTAGTGTATTGACACAATGTTTCGTAGTAAAACATATACCCGACGTCGTAGGGAAAAGGGACTACACTTTGACCTCGTCAGCCCCCAGTGCATATGTGAAGCCTTCTGGGTTACCAAGGCTTAATGCATGTGTTTAAAGTGTCATCCCAGATTAGCCTTGCAGTCTACACAGGCTTATCTGTGTCAACACTTTCCGCTTTCATGGAATGTTTCGTTTAAAGAAAATCTCTAAACCAAAATCCAGTTAAGGCCGAAAGTGTTGTCCCTGATTAGCCTGTGTGGACTGCACAGGCTAATCTGGACCAACACTTTAGGCACATGCATTTGGCCTATTTTCCCCACACAGAGGCTCACTTTAAACGGGCATATTGAAAAAAACATATAAACTGATTTAAAATTTGTTGAATTGTCCTTTTAAATTCCACCTAAGCAATTCTTATTGTGATTAGTTTTTATTTATTGTCAATCACAAACATGCTTTTTGGAAAATCAAACACAAAATACATCATATAATTGTGCTCTTTAAATTTAAATGGTTTAACTGCTAAACGTGTGATGGAAAATAAAATTTCCAATTACTAGTAATTTATAGAGAGAAAGAATACCATATAACACTGCATGTCATAATATCCCTTTGAGCGCTGGAACCGGATTTTGAAGGCCTTTGCAAACAGTTTGGATCCAGATGAGACGCCACAGAACGTGGCGTCTCATCAGGATCCAAACTGTTTGCTATTTTGATAGTATTCTTTGAAAAAAAATCAAAGAAAATGCTAATTTTAGAAATTTAGCAGACGACAAATTTCCCAGCATGCAAAGGGATATGTAGCCTTTGTAAACCTTTGTAGAACAAATACAAGGCTACACACCATCGTGGTTCCAGAGAAAAACATAATTTCAAAGTTATTTCAATATATATAAGTGTGGCTGGTTTTGACCCTAAGGGGAATGATTGAAACAAAATTATGTAAAGAATCTTAATTCAATGTTATGCTATGTTACCTACCAAATATTAAACCTCTGGATCTTGTGGTTACAGAGAGATTTTAAAGGTAGTGTGCTATTATAAACTTGTGACCCCAGGGCTTTGCTAGCTTTAATCCCAGGGGCGTAACATAACACAACTTTGTAGAGGACTACTCTAAATGTTACAAACCAAACATCAAACCTATATGCCTTATGGTTTGAGAGANCAGAGAGATGGACAATCAAACAGATGTGCATGATGCTTCAAGTATACACCCCTTACTTCATGGACAGAGAGATGGACGGACAATCAAACAGACGTGCATGATGCTTCAAGTATACACCCCTTACTTCATGGACAGAGAGATGGACAATCAAACAGACCTGCATGATGCTTCAAGTATACACCCCTAACTTCATAATGGGGGGCATAATCATTGAGATTTGTGGATGAATATTTTTTCTTAGTTGATTTCCCAAAAAGCAATTTAAGGACTGATATATTTTGTTAGGAAAGAGTATGACAATATGACCAATAGAACAAACTTGCCTTAGAAATCAGTAAGCCCATTTGAGGTAAAACAAGAATATTGGTAGATCCCATTAATGCTCCCTGATGCTTAATTAACCTCTTACCTTTTTTAGGTATGTTAATAAATTATACATAAACAAACTGCCTAGTTCAGACAAACATTGGCGTTTTTTCTAAGATTTTCCTGATGACCTAGTTTTGGGACACACTTGATTCAGATAAATCCCTGCCCTAGATAATGTCAAGAAAGGCATTCTGACCATGTTTCATCAAGATTGAGTCATACATGTACATCTGGCTTTTAGAGCTGTAAAAACAAACAAGAGCTGTGTTTGTGAAACACAATGCCCCCTACTGTGCTTTGAAGCCGCATGGCAGCTATTTTAGAAACAAGGTTATATTTTGAATGTAAAGGTCACAGTGACCTTAACCTTTGACCTAGTGACCTCAAACCATGTTTGATTGTATATGTCAATGAGATGCATGCACATGTGGAGTTTAAAGAACATAGACCCAAGAGTTTTCATTTTATAAGCAAGGTTAAACTTAAAGTTTTGGGACAGAATGACAGACAGGCCAAAAACAATATACCCCCCTTTTTTTAAAGGACACATAAAAAGGTTTTTCTTAGATTTGATCCATTGACCTATTTTTGGGGAAAAGTGACCAAGATTCAAATTCGGTCTAGATGTTGTCAGGATGAACATAGTGATAAAAGTTTCATGAAGATTGAAACATTAATGTGGCTTTGACCTGGTCACCTAGTTTTTTGACATATGTGACACAGATTGAAACATGGCGCTGACATATGTGACACAGATTGAAACATGGCGCTGACATTGTCAGGATAAACATACTGAGGATTATTTTTTAAGATTAAATCATACATAATTTGGTTTCTAGAGTCGAAACAAGGTTTTTCTAAGATTTAACCTGGTAATCTAGTTTTTGAACAAGTGTAACCAGATTTAAACTAGGCCTAGATATAAATTCTGACCAAGTATCATCAACATTGAGTAAACAAGAGATGTGTTTGTCAGAAACACAATGCCCCCTACTGCGCCACTTTGATTATTTTTTTACCTTTGGCCTTGAAGAATGACCTTATACTTTCACCACTCAAAATGTGCAGCTTCATGAGATACTCATGCATGCCAAATATCAAGTTGCTATCTTCAATATTGCAAAAGTTATGACCAACGTTAAAGTTTTCTGACGGACGCACAGACAGAGGGACGGACGAACTGACAGTTCAACTGCTATATGCCACACTACCGGGGGCATAAAAATGTAGCCTTTGGAGTGGTAAATGTTGACAACGCTTTCAAAACGACGCACAACAACTGACAAGGGACATATACCGATCATAAAAGCTCAATTGTAGCCATAGTGCACACATGAATTTTCCCAGAATGCAGCTCAAATATTAACCCTTTGCATGCTGGGAAATTTGTCGTCTGCTAAAATGTTGTCTGCTGAATTTCTAAAATAAGCATTTTCTTAGATTTTTTACAAAGAATACTATCAGAATAGCAAACAGTTTGGATCCTGATGAGACGCCACGTTCTGTGGCGTCTCATCTGGATCCAAACTGTTTGCAAAGGCCTTCAAAATCCGGTTCCAGCGCTCAAAGGGTTAA
>VMBQ01003513.1:34300-101901 GCA_007657795.1 Dreissena rostriformis
GTTTTTACCAGAACGTGGCTTAATTGTTCAATGTAAATATTTCAAAGGTGTGAAAAACTAATGTATCGCTGTCGCTGTTTCTTTATTAAAGAACTTGGACAAGACTTTATTAATGGTATAAACTGCCAGTTTAAAAAAAAACTGCCAATAAGGTTAAGTTTCTACAGATTGTCTCTTTTTTTGGTAGCATATATATTTAAGTTTGATAGCATCAAAAGCCTTAACCTTGCAGGGACACCCTCCAGTTTGTTACAATATTTATACCTGTACTGAGCGGACATATTCTGTGATGGACAGGTACATTTGGTTCTTGCCTTTGTGGGACACTGACCTCCATGCTGGTTGCTGAAAATATAGAACCCCAGAACCCCATCATGACACCCTTTGTATTCTGAGGCAACTCACAGTTCAAGAGGCCCATGATAAAGCGCTCACTTTAGTACTGAGAGAAATGAAGATAAATACTGCTGTGATAGGTTTGAAAATATAGATAATTGAAGAACATTTATAAACATGATTAAGTGTTTATTATTTAATATGTGTTACAATCAATTTAAAACTGTAGATAAGCAAAATTAGCAAAGCATTAATAAGGAAATTTAGCTAAGAAGAACAAACGATGAAGTGACAGTTTAATTCCTAGAACAATCTAAACTGTCATCTACAATAAAATGCTGAACAAGAGATGTGTTTGTCAGAAACACAATGCCCCCTACTGCGCCGCTTTGATTTTTATTATTTTATGTTTTACCTTTGACCTTTCACCACTCAAATTGTGCAGCTCCATGAGATACACATGCATGCCAAATATCAAGTTGCTATGATCAATATTGCAAAAGTTATGAGCATTTTTCGAAACCTTAACGCAAAGTGTGTCGGAATTTCAGACAGGCGGACTGACAGACGGACAGTGCGATCACTATATGCCCACCTTCGGGGGCATAAAAAAACATGTGTTTATTGTTTTATTGGATTTGTGCTGTTTCATTAATTTCATTCATATCACAGCAGTCAGTTAACCTTCACAACCCTTACCTGTGTAGGCTGGTTTAGCAGTACTAGGTGGACATGACAACATACTACTTGAGGTCAGAGGTAGGGGGAAAACGGTTATAGAAATTATTAGTGACCAATGCCTACATAAGTTACCTAGCTTGGCCAAGAATTAAACCCACGCTAACATATGTAAAATTTATTGAATTTTATATAATTATCCAAGAGTATATTAGAACAGAAATCACTTCATAGTATCCTTCTGTATTTATAAATATACATACAATTCACCCTTTTGTATTAATAAATAACAATTGGTCTGCAATCCGCAAGTTATAATAACAATAGCAGACTGTCTCTCTAAGCAAAACAGGTGGTACCTTTGCAGTTTTCTGTGGGACTGAAAACTTTCCATTGACTTTGGCTAGCACTGAATCTAAGATTGTGTCCAATACAGACCCATATGGAGCCGCATGGCTTAGGAACATGTAGAGATCACCAGTTCTGTCCTCAATCTGCAATAGAACACTTGTATAATGCCACAGGAAATGAAAAACAACATTTCCTGCTAAAATTTATACTTCAAAGTCCCTCAGCTTTTGGGATGGGTTTGATTTCGTTGTGATGATCTCTACAAATAGAAAATGATGCTACTTGAAGATTTTTCTTATTCTTAACATTTTGCAAATCAAAATCATTTTTGCAATGTTTAAAAACATAAGAAAAAATAGCTGCTGATGTTTTTTTTTCAGGAAAAAAAGGTAATATCACAAGGGTCCCCTAACAAAAAAAATGGATTTTGGAAAAAAATTGCTTTGTTCATTTGATAATGGCAATGCTGATTTTGCATACAACAATTGCGGGCTGTAATGACTTGATGTTTGTACAAGAATTACCTCATTTGCAGATTTGTTCCGTAGGAAGTCTGTCAATGTACAGAGCAAAGTGAATCCCAATGTAACACTAGGACTGGAAATGACATAGTAACATTATAACTATTATTTTGTGCACACAATATGCCTAAATCCTTCTGCTCAGAAATTTACTTCACATAATTTGAGGAACAATGATAACGTGTATGTTTTACGATAATAAAAACACATATAAACCCAATATACAATCAACATTTTTGTTCAATTATTCAATTAATAAATCAATTCATGGAACATGCATGCACATTTCTGGACAATTTCAGCTTAATGACAATCAAATCCTTACTATATATTTATCTGAATGCCACTTATTATAAATGGCAATCTATTTGTTTCAATGCTTTGGATTGCCAAAGGTCAGATAATTAACATTATGTTGAGAACTTTCTCAAAATTGTATTCACCATTGTTTACTTCTCTTTAATAGCAACTCACATGTCAATTAAAGAGGGCCGTGGGTTTAAACCTTGTGGCACAAATGATAGACAGCAAAACAACAGTCCAGCCTGTAAATAAAAAATCACAAGAATTTATGAAGCATAAATCAGTAATTAACATTTCATGATACAGAAAATTAAATCATAAATTTACAAGCCAAATAAAAAATGAAAGAACCTCACTGATAATAATTAGAAGACAGTACCAGTTTAAGTGCTCAATGCTTATAAATACAACAAAAATCTCTAATAATATATTTTTAGGAATCTCAGATATGTTTTCTAAATGAAATTCTTCACGTTGACATAGATAAAAGAAAGGATTTCATTTCTACACATTTTGAAATGGATAACAGATTCAAAAAATGTGATTCAGAGTGTGATAAAAAATGGCAATAAATATTTGCCAAACCTGTTCCACTACAACAAAGGGCCATAATTTGCCGTTTGATGTGTTTATCTCATAGACAGGCTTCTGCTCTATCTTTTGGCACGTATCCCTGTCCGCCAGAAACTGAAGCATATGCATATCATAAGGCAAGTTTGTTTTCTTTAAAGGCAACAGTAAGGTGTTATCCCATCAGATTTTTCAGATCCTGAAGATTTCAAAAAACAGCTGATAATTGGTGTGTTTGGAGGATATCTTGAGAACTCTCCAAGTGTTCAAGTCCTGGACCTCCTAGTTGCTAGGCAGATACTCAATTGTATCTGTTTCAATAATAAAAGGCAAAGGGCCAATGTCTCCAATGGTGAATATAGTAATCTTAAGAATCATGTTTAATCATTATTTTAGAACATTTCAGACAATCCTGACATACAGCATGCTAATACTAAATTAATATTACGAATGTTCACATAAATTAATTCCCACATTCTTGCATGAATGTCTGTAAGTTTTAGTTTTGAATTTATCTCTGCAGTGACAATGTTAGATATGAGCCTCGCTCTGTGAAAAGGGGGTTAAATGCATGTGAGAAGAGTGTTGTCCCAGATTAGCCTGTTGTCCCAGATTAGCACAGACTAAACCTGTGCATAAGCAGCTGACTATTATTTTTTTTATTACTTGATTTTACATACATGAAATATGAGTGCATAAGTATACTTTACTTTCTCCAAACCATCAGTGTGACCGAATTCAAATAATACTGCTTTTGCTAGTTCTGGATTGCTGGGCAGAGGAACATAGCTGGAGCCTTCAATTTCTTTACTTTTCTTTATGAACGTCGGGTAGAACCTGTTAACAAAAAGAAAATATGAAACATAAAAGACATTTATTTTTCATTTTTGGAACATTGACAGTAAGGAATTCATGAAATAGATGTATCTACCTACCTACCTTGTGTCTTCCTTGTGTCTTCTAGAGACTTTCAAAATCTCTTACACTAAGTTACAGCTAGTTCAGTAGTTGATCCCTTTAAACTTCTTCAATTTTAATACCTCCATCTAATAGATGCTTACCTATTTATTGCTATTAATATAATTGTCTCATCGGCCACATGGGTAAAAACTAACTTTTATGAACATGTATAGTCAAGCATTCCAATAAACAATACTTAATTGACTCAACATAACGATGACTGCATTATTTTTAAACATTCAGTTGTGTGTAACCTTGAATGGCTCGAGAATTAAACTATTGAATCAGATGCTATGAAATAAAACAAATACTTAAAGCTAAAACATAATCACCTTGAAAACAAAATACTATCTTCATATTTCGACCGTGTGTCTGATATTCGGATAATCCATACAGCCTGCAAACTCATTATTTTCCAAGTTTCCTCTGCTTGAAACAAATTTCCGGCCGACTTTAACGTTGCAACCGCAAATGCGAAGTAAAATCGATCATAAGTTGTAACAAAATCAACAGTTAATTGTTATTTCTTTTATTATAATTATACATATCCTGAACGAACTGTCTTAATTCCCTTAAGAGTTATTTTATTCTGAATCGAAACAAAATACTAATATTTAAATATAGAAAAGAAAATGTATATTTGTGGTTACACACCACTTCGCAGTTCAACCTCCTCCCAGTAATTGGAATGGTTCAAAGCTCTTCTTCTTCTTTTTCTTCTGATACAGCACTTCTTCTAAGAGAGATCGTCTACGGGTCTCAGGTCGTTTCGCCCTAAGACCTGTTCGCCCTAGGTCACCCTGAGTCGTTTCGCCCTTGGTCGTTTAGCCCTTACAAGTGGGTTGCTTCGCCCTTATTTAATACTTATGATATATTATGGTTTTGTAAATGATTCTTTCGATTCGAATAGTATCTGTTTAACATATTTGGATGGGAAATTAAGATTTGCATTAGAAATTTGATTATTAATTGCAATTTGAATTTAGTATTTGTTTATCATATATGGGAAATTAAGATTATTTTATTATTACAAATTTGATGATTGCGTAATTATCCGTCTGACTAATGGGGTTGTTTACCCTCGGGGCTTCGGTTTAATAAACCATTGCCCGAGCACACTGCTTAACATATAACTCTGCATAAAAAAAAAGCCGAAAACGGCCATAAAATGGACAGCCCGATTTTACTGGGCTGTACCATTTATATAAATAGAAAACTTTGCAGTGTTGATGCGGTGCTTCAATAAAAATCTATTGATTTAAAAATATCTATACTTTAAGTATTCAAAGCGTTAAAAACGCAGTACTCGATAAAANCCAGCAGGGGCAAATCAACTTGGGTTTGTGTAGGAGAGATAATTTTGTATGCAAAATAATTATAATTATCCGTTTGATTTTAATTGCAATTAATTAACGAAAACATTATGATACATTGTGTTACAAACTAAGTATTACGATTAGTTAGTTTGGCAGAGGTATGATGCGTTGATTTGCCAATTAAAGTAATTTCGGGACCAATACAAATTATCAAACAAACTTAGATCGGAAGACGTGTGATCAGATGATTGGCTAATTACTAGCAAAGAAACATTAAAAGAAGATATTATAAAGGCGTTATATTGTTTTTATAAACTTTAAGCCAGTTTGCATCTTTTGATCTCAAGATATTCTCCCAAAGTGTATATAGATAGCAACTTTTTTTTAGATCGCTGTATGTATAAAAACTAGGGCGAAACGACCCAGGAATTAGGGCGAAACTACCCACGGCAAACGGGAATTAGGGCGAAACGACTCAGGGGCGAACAGGAATTAGGGCGAAACGACCCGGATTCATAGAAGATTGTAATTATCTTTCCATCTATCTTTCTTTCAATACTGCCGGAACTCCCCTCGCAGGTATTATTGCCAGGTGCGCGTGTCAGTGCAAGAACAAAAGGTTTAAAAGCATTGAAAGGGAGACTTCAAAGTGAGGTGAAGATAAAAGTGTGATAGAGTTTAACAAGAAGAAACATATTTATATGTTAAAAGTTGTTAAAAACACTGTGTTGTGCATTCAGGGACGACTAGGGTTGAACTCCATGTCCCACAGGTTTTCCCAATGTACTAATTTGTCTAAATCATTTTGAATAGAGGCGCAGTTTTGCCAGTTGTTAATAGCTAAGTTTACAGCAATGTCATCTGCAAACAAACGAACATAAGAAGATATAGAGTTAGGAAGGTCATTTATGTATAAAAGAAAGAGTAAGGGAACAAGTACTGAGCATTGTGGCACGCCCGATATTACAGGGACTTCTGATGAGCATTCTCCTTTCAGTACAACTGTAAGCGATCTACCTATGAGAAAAGACTTGATCTTGTGTCGATGCCTATTTGTTGAGGGGTGAAAACTGTACACAGGTACTCAGTTAGGTGTTAATTTAAAATAATTTACACTGTAAGTGGCTACAGGTGGATAAGGGGGACAATGACAGCCACAGGAGTAAGGGCTTTGCAAACCTCTACTGTTGCTTCCTCACGTATATGGGGAGATAATGCATTCCATTAGATAACTGTTCTTGGGAAGAATGAGAATTTATAAGAGTGTTTTGATGGTTGTATGTGTCTTAAGCTCTTATCAAATCATTTCGTAATAAAAGGACGTGATTATTCAACTAGATTTTTCTTTTATACATGGATTTAGTTGTTTTTTTTTTGTTTTTTTTTTTTTTTTTNACGCTCCATGCATTAATAAAAAAATCCGATACTCTTTCGTTAAATTATATAAAAAAAATAGAGTAAGAAACTGGTAATCCTTCCAGATCAGAAAGGATATTTTGTTTGTGACAACAGCTGTTAACGCTGAGGAGGTAACCGTAGCTTCCCGGTGTGGAAGGACGTCTACTAGTAACTTGTTCTGATACAACGAAAATCGGTGCAGTGTTGTAAACTTGAGATATATGTTTTGCGGTCAAATATGTCCAAAATACAGACTCGAAAATAACTATTAAAAACTGTATATCATACTATAATAGTCAAATCAATCATCATTACCTGAATTCTACTGACGGCAGGGATTTGATAAGAGCATTTCTCAGAACCAGCCAGTACAATAGTTACGAATAGTTTGTGCAGTGTTTCGCAATATTAATCCCACTACAGCATCAAATTTATCTTTTTTTTTTGTACGAAACGTTATAAATATTAAAAAAATATAGTAAAAGCTAGAATTATCTTTAACATGTAAAGAAATGCAATTCCAATAATGTAGTCGAACGCAATGTACATAATGCAGCGAAAGTTACGTAGCGAATCACTTCACCACACTATTTTTGCACGATGGTTTTGTAATATATTTTCAATTTTGTGTTGATCACTCAAAATTAATTGCATAATGCCGGTTTTGCACGTAAGCTTTACAAAAGCTGTTTATGTTTCGTGATGTCAAACTTAAAACACAACTAAACAATTTCCTTTAACGAATGTGTAAGGTGTGGAGGCGTTTCGAATGCCCGGCCCGTAAGCTTTATTCACTTTTTTATCTGGCGCGACCCACTTTTAAGCTAGGTAGCACTATTTGATAATTTTAATTAATCGATAATTATGTTAATGCCTTCTCTCTGTTCCCATATAATTTTCAATTTAATCCAGAAAGAGTTGGCAAAAGACATTTACAGAGATTTGCAATACACGTACGGCAAGTCTAGAAGGCTCAGTCAAATCGCTTGCACGAAGGTCTGTTGCGGTTGCTGCCGAGAAATAAAACACCCAGAGGTAATAATGCGATAAGAAAAGTGGTAAAAATGCCAGAGGTAAAAATGCCAGAAGTCATAATGCGATAAGAAAAGTGATAAAAATGCCAGAGGTAAAAATGCCAGATGTTATATAGTAGAATAGAGTCAAAAACAGGTAGTGACCGAGGCTGAACAAGAACACGTACAGCTGACAGCTGTAGAGCATGTTTAATCCATGTGATAAGACAATTTATATTGAAATAAATATATCTTTATTTATTCCTTAGACTGTATTATGTATGCCCAAAATGTTAAATAAGTTAACGGTGTGTTCGGCAACTTATTTGTGACGTCCGTCAAACGCCAGTGTGCTCAAAGTCTTTAAAGATGACCGTTCACAGCTCGGATTCACAGGTGGTTAACGTGAGGCTATGATACTTATTAGTAAAAACATCATTTTGAATGAAAACTAATCAAATTATAACTAAAAAATAACTTTTCTGAAAAAAAATGTCACAATCATACACTATATATTTTTTTTTTTTTTTTTTTNACCACTAATAATGAGATTCATGATGCATGCGTACGATTGCAAGGAACATACATGAGCTTGTGCTCTAAATTGGAAGCGCCTGAAAATCCACCAACTCTGCAGATTAAATCCTAAATACATAGCGAAAGATATCTTCAACAATAGACTTATATGTCACATTGAATAAGAAGGCCAATGCCTCGGATATATCAATGATGCATACATGATACTACAAAAGTACGACTTAATGAACGTCTTAAGTGCATACGTCCAGGATGGAAATTTCACTACAAAGCGACAATGGAAGAAAATAGCTGAGCGAAAAGTCGAAATGAACATAAAGAACGAAATACAGAGTCGCATCAAAGGCACCGATCGCATGTAATAGACTCCAGTAAATACTCCATTATTGAGAGTAGCAAAGGACAATCCAAAAATACTTACCGTGTGTAAAAGAATATTGAATAGCATAGTTATGTTTGTGTCTAGACAGTTTGCACGAGAATGCAGACCCTGTTGCCTGAAAACCGTTAATCTCGTAGTTCATAATTATGTTATTGTCACTTGCTAGAGGATAAGCGTAAACATTTATGGACAATTCTAATTGAATGCATCGGAATTTTCGCGCTTCATCCACTTAAATGGCTTAGAACAAAGTGCATTGTTGCTGAAAATGATATCTGAAACTTTTGACTCATATTTTGTGCATTTTCCATTGTGCAAAGCTGCTGTTAGCATTCTGAACTAGTGTTGGACGCTCTGAGTCAGGTTTTTTTTACACCTTAGGAATTAACAATTATTTTTATATATATACTCTAGATATGTTACTTATCTTTGTAAATAATCTAATGGCTGTATTGAGTTGCTTCATTTTGATTTATTGTATGTGTATATACTCGAGTGTACCTCATTGCTTATAATCTGTATTATATGTTATGATCTTCATAAATGGAGGAAAATAAAAGTCTATCTATCTACGTGTGTTATTTCCGGGGACCGCTAAAGTACATCATACACATTTTGTTTTTGTATTTTTGCGTTTTGACGATTAATATACAAATGCGAGCTTTGCTTGATTGTTCGTCAAACAATTTCTTGTATTCTGACGTCATAAATATGACATAGTGGGAAAAAGTGCTTCAGTTTTATAAGATTATTTTATTGATTTGTATCGTTTATTGATTTCTATTGTTGATTACTTCGAATTTTACACAAACGACTATTTTTGCATATTGATATAAAACATTATAAAAATTAGTCACCAAAATTTGGTACTTAGCCAGAGTAAAATTTTCAAACCTAATCATTTCGCTCGAGCAAGAGTGAAAGACCGAGTTGTCGTTCACTGGTATTCTCCCCTCTTTCACCGAATATACTGAACTAAAATACTGTAACAATTTTAAAATGGATGGACGAGCGCCAATCTAAAGCCTTTCAACATAGAAAACAGGAACATGTCGAGTTTGAAAAAAGACCTCTCTTCGAGTGAAAGGTGAGTTTAGAACGAAAGTGAAGAATAGGACACTAGGTGGGGAAACAATATTTATTTTTTTGAAATATAGCATGACCGATGAAAACCCGAGTGCGCTCGTTGACCCTAGAAGATATATCATAGTCAGAGTGGGGGCTAATTTCCATACTGTATGGGATTATCGGCTGGATTTTTTTTAAAGAGCCGCCAAGAGAAACTTGCATGTGCATTTATACAATGACAGAAACGTAGAAGCGGTATATAGCCACGCAGAGAGAGACGCAACGCCGATTGTTTGAGCGATGTGTTTGCCCATTTCTTTTTCAATTAAATTCAGAAAATGTTAAGAAATCGGATTGGATAAATAAAACACCAAGCAAGCGTCGGATAACGATAAGTTTATTTGCACGATACGAAAACATTTACCACTCGCGAATGCTCGTGTTTCAGTTTTTTTTAACCTCGCTAAATTAACCGTAATTAGTACTTTCTATATATTTATCTGCGCCATAAACTAGTTAGGTAATCGCTGCTTGAGGTTTCGACGGACAGATGATAAACTATTATTGTAAAGGTTACGCACGCGCAAATAAATTCCTTCTTTGTTCTTTATAAAATATGCAATTTTTATGTCAATTTCGACCTTAATCAAACTTCAATCCAATACTAGTATATCACTATACATGGTTTGAAAGATGAGGCCAGGTAGTTGTAATATAACCCCATTTAAATAAAGTCTAGACGCCGTTACTCAATACATGTACCTTAGAAATAACAAACACATTCTTTCCGGCATGATTATGTTGTTATTGAGAATGAGTACAAAATACAACTTTGTGACGCTAGACGCCAATACAATAGATAAGTGCCGAATATGATATTTTTCTTACTTCTTACATTTTTAGCTTTAATTTGATACCAAAACATAACATGTTAACTGTATTTGATAAAATATATGCATCATGTAACCAACCATGTGTGCTTATTATTAAACTGACAGCATGTAACCTTTCTCACAAGACATCCGGTTTGCTCATTTGTAACCCAAAGTCCGAATCTGTTCGAAAGGTATGTGACTTGAACACTTTTCTTCGAGTAAGTAATGTTTGAAATATATAGTTTTAATATTTTCTAAATGATTGATATAGTGTTCGAAACTTGATTGCACGCTTTTTTTTTACATCATTGCAGCCCGTTTGGGTTTCCAATGTTAGAAAGACATCAGCCGACATGGAATATTAACCCTTTGCATGCTGGGAAATTTGTCGTCTGCTAAAATGTCGTCTGCTGATTTTCTAAAATCATCCTTTTCTTCATTTTTTTCAAAGACCACTATCAGAATAGCAAACAGTTTGGATTNCCAAGATATGGCTCCGGACACAAAAGTGCCGGACGGACGGAAGGACAGACAACGCCAAAACAATATCCCTCCGCCTATGGCGGGGGATAATAAACATGAGCGTCTGACATGTGTTGGCATGTCCAGAAGAGGTTTAATATACATGTACACGTGAAAATGATGCTTTAGAATTAAAAGACTCTTTTTGCAATACACATAGCTGCAACGCGTCGTGCAATATGTAATTATACAATATAATAATACGCATAACATTTAATTACATCGGTATTAAAACGCACGTGAATTAACAGGTGGATACATATTTATATGCGTTAAATATAAGCTAAACAGTAACACGAAAGTAAATAAATGTAGATGCAATGATAAGAGAAATTTAAGTGAAAGAACTCTTCCATTTATAAAGATAGCAAAGTCGAAAGTAATTTATCGAACGACTTGAAGCAAATCAAAAGAATAATTACACGTAATATTATCATTTATTAATAGTATTGATTAATCGATCCCATGGACTCGCAAATGTAGTAATTATAATAATTGAACAAACAAGTAACAGTAAGTTTGGAGACACCATACATTTGCGAGTCCATGGGAGGGTTGCTCCAGAATTATTCTTGTGAAGTTTCGTGAAAATCTGACTAGAAGTTTAAGAGATGTCTGAGAAAAAAACTTGACGGACGATTATTTGCGTTGTTTTAAAGCCACACACCTTGAAATGAAGTACATGTTAATCAATACATATAGATGCAATTTGAAAGTGTGCAAAATTTGCATTAAATCTATAGCCTAGTTAGCAAGTAATTTATTATTTTTCAACCGGGAATTACCGCTATTAAAACCGAAAGTAGGATTTCTATATTATACGTCCATTTCGACAAACGCAATCAGGTTTAAGTTTTAAAGCGCAAAAAAGACGGATTTCTGCCTTGATATATTCTTATTGGCAAAGATAAAATTAAATCTGCAGCCTAGTTAGCAAGCTATTTATTATTTTTCAAACGGTACCGCTTTTAAAATCGAAAGTTGGATTTCTAGACGTATACGTTCATTTCGACAAACTCGATTATTTGTAAGTTTTAAAGCGCAAAAAAGACGGATTTCTACCTTGTAACCACCAGATATATTCTAATTGGCATAGATAAAATATGTTTCTTATTTATATTTAAATTTACTATGCCAAATAAGGTGTGTGGCTTTAAACATAAAAATCCGCTGAAATAAAAAATGTAGAAATCAGCGATAACGCATGGATAATTTTGTTATGTTGTAGAAATACGTGATTACACGTGGATGAGTTTAAATAAATATGATTGACAAATGTCAGTCTTCAACACTGTAATGTCTGTGAACATGTCCTTGTAAGCACTACTAATGCGTAAAAAACTTACGATAGTGTAGCCGAGTATACGATATACATGTGAGAAAACAAAACATTAATATAATAAAGATATAAAGCAAAATATAATACAATCACTGTCTATTTTTCAAAACCAGTCAGAACTGTTTGTTTCAAAATATCGACCCGTCGTCTGTCGTGGACAACTCGCCATCCGAAACGTGGTGCCTGTCAAATTCCAAGGGCCGTAACTCGCCCTCGTCCGAATCGTTTCCCGTAGCAGGCGTCCAGTACACTTTGTTCCTCAGGGAGTCGGCATGGAGTTGTATACTGTGACGGCGGCCGTCGCCCAGGTCGATGCTCGCGATGATTTTTTCCGGAAGCAAATCGAGCGAATTCTTGCGTTGTTTGCTTTTCGCGTTCCCGTCGTCTCCGCGGGCGATTAACGCCTTCTGCGCAATATCCGGCAACGCGCAACGTTTGGCGGCCGCGTCAGATTTTGCGCCCGAATGAAAGATTCCGAAACTTTGTTTGCTCCCTTTCGACGGCCTGTTGCAATCGCCGTTTTTCGGTGGCAGTTTAATAACTGATTCAGTTTCAATGTCCGTTAGCTCTGTCTCATTTCTGGACAACACGCGCGGTGCATGCTCAGGGTCCGGGTCATCGTTATCATCGTCGTCTTCGTACCCATCGCATGTCGTCTGGGTCGCCTGCGTCTTGAGTTTCGGGCGACTCTTTTGGTAGGGGGGCACTCTGTAATGCTTAGGAGCGAAGTCCATGTCGATGTCGTTATATCGGGACGTAAAGCGGTCCATTTCCAAGGAGACGTGGGTGCCGGTGGTCGCGTCGGAAGTATAATGCTCCTCCTCGTCCTCTAGTTTATGTACGTGAAAGTTATGCAGTGCGAAGTCGATATCACCATACGACGGCTGCTGCACTAGCGGCTTCTTCGGGCCCGTGCAGATTGCGGCGATGTTTGCGAGTTTTACGAAGCGAGACCTTCCTTTGCCGTCTTGTCTCACCGGAGCAATGTCCTTCACCGTGAACCCCTTCTTGACCAGCCACTGTTCCACCGTTAAGCCCACTTTGTTGTCGCGGTTGTACAGCGACGCTTTCCCTTGGCCCAGAAGAATCTGCGCGCACGTTATGTTCCCGTGCTTGGCAGCCATAAGTAAGGCGGTGAAGCCTTCGTTGTTTTTGGCGTCAACGCACAACCCGAGGCGCCGGAAGTGACGTATTAGAATATCGCAGGCTATATCGTTGCCCACCATCGCGCTGTAAATCAGTGGCGTGTTGCCTGCAAAACACAAGGAGCGCGCAATTTAATTACCGGCACGGAGTTATTTCTGTGCCAGCCTTTCCATTTGCGTCTGGCAATTACGAGAGAAGATACAGTTATTGAAATCAAGATGGACTGTGTCGCATTATGTTCCAATTAAGCCTGATTGTTTCGTGATAATTGTATCTTCGATGAGATTGCCGCGTGTTAGAAAATTACGTCGTGCTCTGAGAATTTAATTGTCTGCCGCGTACACACTGGCGATTCCAATCTCAGGCTTAACGTGATGCATGTATCAAGGATTAAGAAACTTTTTCAATTCATTAACGTTCGTAGTTAAAGGGTTGACGTCAGATACAGTTTTGCTTTGAGTGCTTGCGTACTAGTCTCACGTGCGCACGTACAAGTCTTAACGAAGATAACAAATACGTGATACGCAGATAAGCGTGTGAAGTCCGCAAAGGCTAATCAGGGACGACTCTTTCCGCTTTTATGATTTTTTTTCNTCTAAGGCGGTGAAGCCTTCGTTGTTTTTGGCGTCAACGCACAACCCGAGGCGCCGGAAGTGACGTATTAGAATATCGCAGGCTATATCGTTGCCCACCATCGCGCTGTAAATCAGTGGCGTGTTGCCTGCAAAACACAAGGAGCGCGCAATTTAATTACCGGCACGGAGTTATTTCTGTGCCAGCCTTTCCATTTGCGTCTGGCAATTACGAGAGAAGATACAGTTATTGAAATCAAGATGGACTGTGTCGCATTATGTTCCAATTAAGCGTGATTGTTTCGTGATAATTGTATCTTCGATGAGATTGCCGCGTGTTAGAAAATTACGTCGTGCTCTGAGAATTTAATTGTCTGCCGCGTACACACTGGCGATTCCAATCTAAGGCTTAACGTGATGCATGTATCAAAGATTAAGAAACTTTTTCAATTCATTAACGTTCGTAGTTAAAGGGTTGACGTCAGATACAGTTTTGCTTTGAGTGCTTGCGTACTAGTCTCACGTGCGCACGTACAAGTCTTAACGAAGATAACAAATACGTGATACGCAGATTAGCGTGTGAAGTCCGCAAAGGCTAATCAGGGACGACTCTTTCCGCTTTTATGATTTTTTTCTTTTACAGAAAATCTATTCTAAGCAAAAATCCAGTTTAGGCGGAAAGTGTCGTCCCTGATAAGCCTGCGCGGACTGCACAGGCTTATCTGTGAAGACACTTAACCCATTTATGTCAGCGTCTAGAAAAAAGGCCTTGGCAAACAGCGTTGACCCAGATGAGACGCCGCATGATGCGGCGTGTCATCAGGGTCTGCGCTGTTTGCTTAAAGGAATTTATGTAAGAAAATATTCTAAATATAGAAATATATATATTAGACATCCCTAATTTTGGAAATAAATTGATCCAATTTAGAAGGATGGGAGAGTCCACTAGGCATAAATGGGTTAACGCACATGCACTAACCCCCATTTTCACGGAGCGAGGCTCATATCAAATAAATACCTGTAGCTTGTGTTTATCGTCAGCTGCATGTTAGTACAGCCCCTTATCGTAACTTTGTGCATTCTTCAATATATATTTGTAACAAAATCAAAAAGTAACTTATGTTTGGTAAAAAAAAGCATTTACCGTGCACGTTTTCCAGAGTAGATGAACAGAGAGCGTTTTTTTTTTAACTATTTCGTTCTAGAGTTTTATTCGAGACAAAGGTCATATTGATTACTGTATGTTAACCACGTTCAATATTATTATTTTCATCCATTAGAGAAAATGTAGCTTATGTTTAATCCGTACAAAAAATGTACCTGTAGTACTATGTGATATCATTTTACTTCATTTTGAAATATAATATATTAAGTGGTTGTTTTAACGCTGCGCAAGAATTATATTAATCTCATTATACCAAACGCCAAAATCACCATTTATTTATGTGTTTAAGTGATGTGCCGATGGCCTTGTCATTTTTTTTATTAAAAAAATATCGATACACATTATTGTTAGTAGCCTTAAGCGCATCTCTTCTAGATAATTAAATAGGGTCAAGCGGATACTGTTTGTTTGTACTCTCTCGAAGGCTATTAATTACGCACAGAGGTTGAGTTCGTTGAGTATATAAGTCTCCAACGTTAACCTAATACTTCTGAACTATTAAGCATATTATCGACGAACGCGGCAGTTTAAATTATTTTATGTAGCACATAGAATTTGCTATTTTGGGTTGTTTTTTTTTAAGTTTTATGTAGAGAATGATTTATTGTTAACATAACAAATTAATATAAGCCTCGCTCTGTGAAAAGGGGATTTAATGCATGTGCGTTAAGTTTCGTCCCAGATTAGCCTGTGAAGTCTGCACAGGCTTATCAGGGACGCACTTTCCGCTTAAACTGAATTTTCGTCAAGAACAGTCTTCCTTTAAACAACAAATACAAAAACAGCGGAAAGCGTCGTCCCTGATTAAACTTTGTGGACGGCACAGGGTAATCTGGGACGACAATTTACGCACATGTATTAAACCCCTTTTTATAAGAACGCGTCTCATATATATGTGTGATAAGTTACCATTTGTGTCAGTAATGTCCGGATCGATATTATGCTCTTTAATGAGGATCCGCAAGATGTCGTTGCAACGTCGCTCGCAGACGTAGCTAAGGGCGGTACGTCCGCAGTCGTCTGTCAAATTGACGTCAGTGCCGTGACGTAGAAGCAGACGAACGGTGTTATCACGCGCACCTTCCTCCTGCAAAAGGTGACACGTGATATTTGAAATTTATTCAGCTCACAAATACATGCATTTAATGTTTATTTCAAATTTTGTATAACTCATCAAATTACAACTGTTGTAAGTTTCAAGAATGTTACATATAATGCACGAATCAGCTATATTATTAAGATAATCACACGTGTATATATTTGAACAGAAAAAAACAACAACAAACGGACATTAATTGTTATCCGGACCTCCATATCTTTGGAACAAAACAACAACATATAATCCGCGGGTAAAAAAAACGCTCCATTTTATTTATACTATTGTTGTTGTTGTCTTATGTTTAGCTCAATCATTTTACACTAAAAGTCTCTATTAACTGATATACAGTCTGCAGATAATACTTTGTGGCAGTATTATTTACATATTATGTATTATAAGGTTCAATACAATAAAAACCTTAGATTGATAATACTCAGCCATACGTATTTTGTTCCAGGTGTCTGCTCAATTGTTGACGTGTTAAAGATTAAATCGTTGTAAGAACATATGCAGGAAGAACATATGAAACAACGAAAAGAAACATGCTTCATATCGAAAATGAATTAAATTAATGCCAATGTAACAAAACATGAAATTGGAATGCGGCTTATTTCCACAATGCGAATTTTTCTCGTTTTGCCCCCNTTCTAAGACCACTATCAGAATAGCAAACAGTTTGGATCCTCTGGATCCAAACTGTTTGCAAAGGCCTTCAAAATCCGGTTCCAGCGCTCAAAGGGTTAATGGCAGTTCTCATGTATCTCATACAACATGATTTGTGATATTGACTTCCTATTGCTGGTACAGATAATGGCTTTTCCTTAGAATTGCACTAATCAGCAATTTGTCACACACATAGACGGATTCCTTAACGAATTATCATCGCAAGAACGGTTTCCGAAAACTGAAAGAAATAACTTGTTTACAGTGAACTTTAGCTTTTCCAATTAACAATCTTATCGATGCAAGTTTTTCTTCAGCATGGTATAATGATGTGAAGTTTTATCTACAAAATCTAAGTATAGAATGCAAGCCAGTAAACATGCAAAGGTCGATTTTTTCTCAAGACCTAGCATCATTCACGTACATTATATAGGTCAAAATGGCCTATATTTTGCGAAATATCCAAGAAAATTATTTTCATCCAGAAATATATTTTAAAAAATCATCCAGAAACGCATGCGGTATGAAATAATAAACGGTTGAATGACCTTCCAGATAGATCTATCATTGCTTGTAAACAGGCTGTTTCAAAACGTGTCAAAATAGTGGACGGAAATCAAATAATAAAGACGCATTTTATACTAATTGTGAATTTCGAAAAGACATTTTGCACACTTCTCATTAGAAAAACATTGATTTAATACAACTGACTTCGAACAAAATAGTGTCAGAGATCAGTTTGTACTGTAACGTTTAAAAAATACAGAGTCATCGGGAATTTAATTTCATTTGAATTTTCGTTTCAATTTTCTAACAAATTAACTTTATGATCGTTTGTCAAACGAGAAAGTACAGCCACCTGTATCATCTTATTCATTCATATATCAAACTCACCAGGAGGGGGTTCAATAAGGGTCAGTCCGATGCACAAATATATATCTCACGTCCAGCGGATATTGTAAATATCCTATCTTGATAATCAGAACAGTACGTGTTGTTTGCCGTAGTTCGATAGAACAGAACAAGATTGACAGTTTATTCAGACTTATACATACGTACATCGTCTTTAATGCATACAATTATAAATAAAGCAATGTCACGTGACAACATATAATAATTGTAACCAAATCAATATATATAAATAAACTAAATGTGTAAATTCAATGAAATTTCAAAACAAAATATGAACAGAGAAAAACAACGATTTAGAAAAGAAGAAACGTACTAATTTTAAAGGCAGTAAGGATAAACTATTACTTTTAGACATGTATCGCACTCTGTGAAAACGGGATTAAATGCATGTGCGAAAAGTGTCGTCCCATATTAGCCTGTGCAGTTCACATACGCTAATCAGGGACGACACTTTCCGCCTAACCTGGATTTTCATCAAGAAGAGTCTTTCTTTAAACGAATCATACAATAAAAGCGGAAAGTGTCGTCCCCGATTAGCCTGTGCGGACTGCACGGGCTAATCTGGGACGTTACTTAACGCACATGCATTAAACCCCCTTTTCTCAGAGCGCGTCTCATTAATGTATTCGTTCAATGAATAAACGTGCCAAACGGTTAAGGCTTTATTGTACAACAGTAGAAAAATCAAGCAAATTTTGTGTATTCATTTCAGTCCAGATGTTAGATTTGGGTTATTTGCTGTACAAATTTATACACAATATTGGCTCATGTACTGAAACTCGAACTTGTCGAAACGTATAATACATTTGAAAAACGAACATAAAATAAATAAGTAAGAATGTAGAAACGAAAATTAAAGTGAACTTAAATTGCCAATCACTTTAAATTCCGCTGTACCTTGTAAAATCAGATAACAGTATTTGCGCCCTGGCGAGGTTGTTAATTTAGTAAAGACGTATTTTCTTATGGACATGGATACCGGATTAATGGGAATTTTTTTTTTAACGTTGTAATTTTAACATGTGCGATTTTAAAGTATACCACTTTCTATATGTGCGTATATGAGGCTTCAGGTCAAATCGAACGCAAAAGTTAACAAGCACAAACTCACCATTAGTTCTCTCATTGTTCCCTATATAATTATATGAATAATCTATAAGCTATATATTAACGCGAACGTTCATTCTAAGTATTTCGCTGACTATCAATAAATGTATCATATGAACCATTAATTCTCTGCAAACGGATCATACTCCACTTGATTATCTGTAACGATTCCGTTGCTAATAAATCTAGCTAGATTGACAAAAAGTATCTGTTTACAGTCACGGCTTTATACAGAAATAATGAAACTCTGGCATTATTATTTTGAGAGAATGTGTAGTTACAACATGACTTGTGAAAAATTAATAACAGCCAGAGATAGTTTGGTTTAAACAAGTGTTGCAACTATAGAACGAAATTTTGGAACGTTTGGAAAACAAACAGCGCGGTAAAAAAAACTATCAATGGTCTGAACTACTCACTTTTGTATAACAACAAGCCATAAGAGGTGTTTTTCCATGAAGATCTCGAGAGTTCACGATGTCAACAGACGAAGCCTCAAGGATGAATCGCACAAGGTGATTTTTGCCTTGCCGCACCGCGTCAAACAGCACCCGCGCGTCTGTCGTGACGTCAACTCCGGTTTCGCCATAGCTGAAATATATAATACATCGCAATATAGATGAGACGCTTATCAAAACCCGTTTGTCTTTAAACGGAAAACAAGACAGGTAAAACAAATGCTGTTCAAAATGCTGAGAACGTAGAAAGACTGTTGTCGGAAGAAAAATCGCAAACTTAATAGTTATCTAGGAAAAATGATCGAAAACTCAATCTTGGTAACCAAAACATTGTGTATAGTCGGCTCAACCAATAAGGGAATTTCTGGTTAGTGGAAACAAACATTATTTTACGCCTTATACCAGAAGAAAAAGAAAAGTTATCTCCAAACTTTAACCATGGTAGGTTTAACCAACGTTTTAAATTTTCAAACATCTGGGTAGTAGAGGATTAAATATAACCAATGCAATATTTTAATGTTCTTATCATATAACAGGCTATTCAGGAGCACGATTCCGGTTTTGAAAACTATACAGCTCAAAGAACGCTGGTTTCCGCCAAAGGCTTCGACTTAAACACTCCATCCCTCGTGTATAAACAGTGCTTTTAAAAAATTCGTTCTTTTTTCTTTCGTTCGTTTGTTCCCTAATTAATTTATTCATTCATTTATAATTCATTCATTTATTTCTAACTTAGATAAATAAATAAATAAAAAAAAAAAAAAAAAAAAAANTGGAAACAAACATTATTTTACGCCTTATACCAGAAGAAAAAGAAAAGTTATCTACAAACTTTAACCATGGTAGGTTTAACCAACGTTTTAAATTTTTCAACATCTGGGTAGTAGAGGATTAAATATAACCAATGCAATAGTTTAATGTTCTTATCATATAACATGCTATTCAGGAGCGCGATTCCGGTTTTGAAAACTATACAGCTCAAAGAACGCTGGTTTCCGCCAAAGGCTTCGACTTAAACACTCAAGACCTCGTGTATAAACAGTGCTTTAAAAAAATATTTTATTCATTCACTCGCTCGTTCTTTTTTCTTTCGTTCGTTTGTTCCCTAATTAATTTATTCACTCATTTATAATTCATTCATTAATTTCTAACTTAGATAAATAAATAAAAAAAAAAAAAAATTTTTTTTTTTATTTATTTATTTATTTATTTATTTATTTATTTATTTATTCATTCTTTCATCAAATTTCTCATGTACTTTCAACATCCTCATTTTGATTTCATCCATTTCGCAACCTAAACATGGAAACTATTACAATGTTATCCTCACCCTCTATCCCGATAGTGTGAACGCGACATTGAGTTGTGAATACTGACGTTCTCCAGTCGCCCTTCTGGAGGATATTCTCTGCATTTCCTTACGTCCCTGTATTTATAGTTTCGGTACATTTTATGTTCCATTAACACACAGGCACTTCAATATGGTTCAAACACACAGCAGAACTTCCGTTTCAAACACAAAATGAAGCAATGTTATAAAAAAAAATATATATGTCTATGTAAAATCCACAGACGTTATTGAATTGACAGTTTATTCTTTATATGCGAACTGGAGTTGTTCATGCCTCCCCTAACCCTACCAACAACTGCTCCGAGCACAGTAAGCCAACATGAAATAAATATATGGTTTGAGCCGTGAATAAACAGATACTGCAATCGATAACAATCTTTCAGATTTAATCCAGTAGAACTCAAGAACACAACACTTTCATCATCTCATTTAACAGATTCCTTCAGAACATGCCCCTGCAAGAAAAAATCTGGTTTAAAATTATAACATCACTACAATCTCCCTCAGTCGCAATTCAAATGACCAGAAGTGTACCTCATGTCTGTCTACATGTATTAATATTGATCAATCGACTCATTAGGTGTTGCTTGACTTTGCAGTCTATTTTACATACACTGGTAATGAGGTCGGAAATCAAAGGGAGACCTCAGAATAAGTGGTGATAAATTATTGTCTTGTACAACGTGAGAAAACTAGTTATCGATTAAAAACTAGCTGTCATTTCGCCACTGTGTTCCGTTCTTGAATAAGGATAAATGATAATGAAGAACGGAACAATTGTCCTTAATTCTCTCCGGTGGAATAGTGCTAGACATGAAGAAGTTATGTTTACAGATAAATGACAAACTAATAACAGTTTACAGTGACATGTTTTAAAACTAGAAACTGATCGAATAGTCTTTCAAATCCAAAAAATATTTAAAAATATTTTGGATATTTCTTTCAGCGTTGTTTTCAATTAATATTATTTTCAAACAAATAATTCCATACACAACAACAAACTTCTTGTAATGTCACAAAAGAAATAGCTGACTGAGTGAGTGCAATGTTCCAAGATCGTTCCATTTTTTCGTTAGGTCAGGTAATATGAAATAAACATTGATTCTTAGTCTTTCGACGAACATAGCAATTTGCTCACATGTGTCCGGATTGAAATATTGTCATGAACAAATTGCTATTTTGCGATATACTATACATAGGCTTACAAATGTATGCTTCTTATCAATGCTGAATTAACTCGACACTTCCTATAACGAGAATTATTTGTTTCGCAAGAAATCACCTAAGCATTGAATGCCATTAACCTAAGACTTAGTTTATCTGCAAGCGTTACAAATTACATAACGTGAAATAGCTCCTGGAGGATATAAGTTACATATACGGTTTCTGATGTCAATATTACATCGCAATTAATGATGACATTAATTGTACCATACGGGGTATTTAGGTGGATGTGTGCCGTTTCTTCCGATTACAATCTTTGCTGCGCCTACTCACAAAGGCGTATTGTTGCAGACTCTATACATTTCGAATTGGTATTGACTTTTTTCCGCCTTTTTGAGTTTGAACCTTAAACCTGAGCGTGCAAGAAAGGAATCGACCTTGACATTTACGGAAAACGTCACGTCCTCAGGCAGACACTCCAGCGAATCAAAATATTTTAAGGCTTGTAGGGTATGGAAGATTTCAGTGACATTAATATCAAATGATTATGAAAACAAACACGTGGATTTTGATAAAACAAAATAATAAAGCCATATAAGGGATACTGCCCAGACTTGTTTTTTTTCAAGGCACAGGATCGCTAAAACAATGCTTGTAAAGGACAACATGTGTTGTCAAGATAAATTACTATTAAAAATTGCTTTTAAACGTCAGTCACTTGCATTCATTCGAAAAAAGATATAGTTTCGAGTTCGTACTGCATTCCAACAATCTTTCTCGTCTTTGAAAATGGCTAAGCGGAATGAAACAGGGTAATGATAAGAAACAAGTTATTTTTATCAAAATTAACCTAGACTGGATTTGAACTCGGTCTTGTTAGAATAAACTCTATCTCGCTACCACTTAGCCACTGTGGCATATCAATTTAATGAAAACGTTTCAGAAGTAATGCACGTATTTTCCAAATAATCAATTAAAACGGTTTATTATCTTAGCGATTTTGATAGATATTCGATGAACGACACGATATGTTAAGTATTGTATTTCGTCAGGAGTATTAATTCGTGTTGGATAATTGTCATGTTTTCCAATTGGTGAACATGATCTTTTAAACCAGTATTCAAAACTGTCAGAACTGCTCCCATTGGATTTAATTAACAACTCTTGAAAACCGGGAAATTAATATAAAAAACCTTCAGATGCTTGCAATACATCGTGAAAGAATGTGTGAGTAACATCTCCTAGATATTTCTAAACTAAATATAGAGTACACCACCTTTTCCAAGTAAGTTCCAGGTTACAACTCCTAATACAGATAGTGCAAGTTGTTGTTGATAGAATAATTGCGTGAAACGTACGATTTCGCATATATTTGTATCGTCAGATGCAGCACTTTCAAGTTTAACTAAAATGAATGCAAGATCACGAGTTTCCATCGGTAGAATTCGTCAACTAATTACTTTTAATACATAATATCACGTCGAAGATAAAAAAATATTATTTATGTGGTTAATATATAGGCCAGCGTATATGTG
Organism: Dreissena rostriformis; assembly: GCA_007657795.1. Classification (NCBI taxonomy): domain Eukaryota; kingdom Metazoa; phylum Mollusca; class Bivalvia; order Myida; family Dreissenidae; genus Dreissena; species Dreissena rostriformis. The sequence continues at coordinate 57,642 of VMBQ01003513.1, forward strand.
TAGTTAAAGTTATAGATGAGACATATATCATAGGCGAAACTCCATATGATGGCAGAGTTAACTCATATCAGCAATAGATAGTACATTATTTAGGTCAATGATCGGTTTGTAAAGTAATTATTCATCAATAAAATGCCATCAGCACATAACAAACACAGAGGGAACACACTCACAAAAACGCTTATCATATATTTGATAACGTAGAAAGACTGATTGCGAGAAAATAAAAATAAAACTTGAAATACAGTGAAAATATTTCTAATAAAAATGAAACATTTTTTATGAAAAGTCAAATTTCTGTAATGTCCTCGCAGAAGTACGGAATACTACGGAATGCCTTAAGGGCCATCGTGGTTACACATTAAAATCCAGAGGGCGAGAATGCGAGAACGCGAGAGTACGATGACGGGAATGCGACAATACGATGACGACAGTGCGACAATACGATGGCGAGAATGCGAGAACGCGATGGCCAGAATGCGAGATACAGAGAAACACTTTAGCTTTTCATTTTGAAATAGTGAAAACCATTTTAAATAAGATCCCGGAAAAATTATTTCAAGTATGGCAACTAAGTGTTGTGTTTTTACGTTGGAACACAAAGTATGACCTATACATGGAAGGAAGCCGTGTGGTTCGCGCGACACACCGTTTCATTTAGGGTAACCTTTGTCACTATGTTGTTTAACATTTATGTTATTTTCAAATACTCCAGTTCAAGAGCGACATAGCAAGTGATTCCAATATAGCTCCCTACCTGATAGTGGAGATATGATTAAGAAAAAATATTCGATTGTGTTATTCATCGTCAATAAACAATGCTGATGCGTATGAATAGCAACGCATGAGAGGGATCAATTATTGTTAATTGATTAATGAACGCTGATAATGTATAAATTGTATGCTAAGGTTTGCGACTTCCTTATACAGCAAAATAGTAATTTTGTAACGCTTATTGTGTGATTGCCAATAAGAAGATTAGCGATTGTCATGATATATATAAAATTAAATTTCCAAAATTCAAGACGATATACACAATAATACCTGTTACCCAATGGTTCAACTTAAACAAGAGAACCAGATATATTACAGTTCCCCTTTCCGAAACGTTAGAGCGATCAATTCCGATTACATTTGCCTCTACGCGCAGTCCACGATGAGAAATAGTGCTTGTCAGGATTGTCAGAAAGTTATGACGCGTGTCACGATCACGTCTTCAACCGTTCTTTCAAGACTGTTTAGCAAGTCATACATCCACGAGTTGGAGATATATTTTCGTGTTTCCATATCAAATTGGGTAATACATGAATATCCGTAATATTAATTTGCTAACAGATAGTTTACTGGTTAATAGAAATCAAAGCCGGATTTTAGACATATAGTATACCTAATTGTATAATAATTTATAATGTACGTGTTCGAAACCCCTTGAAACGAACAGATTATATATACAAACAAATGCATTGCTGATTTGCTTCAGAGAATTCGTATGAAATTGCTTATGGAAACTATCCCATACAAACGTTACCATAACGATAATTACCCATAGCATTTTGTTCATGTTTTATTTGAGTCCGTAAGATTTCGGTGAAGTTTATATTTGCTAACATTTTCTATGGATCGATTCTTCAAACATAATTAAGGACGCAACTACTTGTACGTCAGTCGCATCACCATATATTTTATGCCTTTGCGATAGGATGAAATTCCACGTCTTTTAACTGTTTTTATCCAGGGCGTCTGCAATTTCTCAAGATAATTTACATTATATTACACCATGCGTAGTTAAAGGCTTCTTTGCCATTGATTTCACATTTCCATCGATATGTCGGTGAAGAACTAAATAAAAGCCTTGCCAAATCAAATACATGTATTTTATTCAGCACTAGAAACAATCGGGTATGTGATTCTAGTGCAAGAGAAAAAGTTAAGAATGTTTGAATGCGGCCAAGGGCGAGATCGTTCATCCATTTCAAGTTATTCTATCAATCCCCCATAATGTGTATTTCACACTTTTGTATTTTGACCATACGGATGGTCAGTGTCAATCGGGCCTCGCTCTGTGAAAGGTGGGTTAATGCCTGTGCGTTAAGTGTCGTCCTAGATTAGCCTATGCAGTCTGCACAGGCTTATCAGGGACGATACCTTTCGCCTTAACTGGATTTTTGTCAAGAAGAGCCTTCCTTTGAACGAAAAATACAATTACAGCGGAAAGTGTCGAACCTGATTATCCTGTGCGGACTGCACAAGCTCATCTGGGACGACACTTGACGCAAATGAATTAAGCCCCCTTTCACAGAGCGAGGCTCATGGTATAAACGATTAGAGGAGATAGGTAACAATTCATTGTTGACGTTATATTTGTATGAATATGTGATGTTGCTTGTTTTCATTTATACATTTATATTTAAGCTCTGGCGGCTAACTTATGGAGTAAAGTCGAGGTCACAATATACAAATTCCAATCCTTATTTAATTTAATGTAAAACCTTCAACTAAATAAAACATTAAGTCAACATTTTGCACGTTTGGACACCCATAACCACACCTTTTCTTAAAGAGCATTTTAAGCTGAATGTAATTGGAAACAAAACAAACGTATATTGTGTGATATATAAGAACACTTCATTTTTTTTTCCAAAGTGTTCTGAAATGACGATGAACACAAAACAAAATGCTAGAGAACCTAATTTTGAAAATATAGCAAATTGTAATGACCTATATAATTATGAAATTATCTCATATATTTTTAAATTAATAAGAGGAAATACAGCTTCGTAATTTAATTGACATGCAATTCCCTATAACTTTTTAAAGGTGTCTCTTGAATGTCATTTATCATTTGCCAAGTTACGCATTGAACGAAGCTTGAAATAGAAAAAGCTGCAGGATTCACATTTTATTCTAACGAAGATCTAATTTTCCGTTAAATGTAAAATGGGCTACGAATGTGGCACTTTTACAAGACGACCTTTATACTTGTTTTTGTATATTGGAATCCAAAAAAAGAACATCTTTTATCTTAAAGTTTCAAATTAAACATATTGATATTGAAAGATAGTAATTGATCAATATCCAATTGTAAAAGTTAATTGCTGATGACACGATTTCTGAAGAACAACAATTCGTGAAGTTGCAATTGAAACATTCCCTTTGCGACAACAACTTGTTCAATTGCTATTGACACGGTGTGTAAGTGACATTAAACGGCCAAGAAGCTACTGGAATGCTGTCTGAGCGACAACCATTAGTAAAAGTAATGGTCGTGTCGAACCTACATCCGTAGCAGGTTGTCTTACTTGGAATATTACCGCCGAAATACGCAAAGTGTCATAGCGGTTAACGTCCGACGCCTTTGCGACCACCATAAAACTAGTGCTTTACAATCCATGCTCAATGAACTATTTAAAAAAATGATGTTAAACACTAACGCTGACAGCAATTGGATGAATGAAAACTGACGAACGCCTGGTATAAAAAAAGTAGTAAGACGCAACGCACGTACAGCCCACAGCCGAAATCCCATGGCAACAGAGACAAAATGGATGTGAAGATTAGCGTGTGTGAACAGTATATAACCTCGTAATCTTCTTGTTCTTTCTTCAATTAATAATTACGTCTAATTTAATGTCAACCACCAACTTTCCTGACTATAATTAAGTTCCAGAGATAGCAACGTGAACGTCAGCAGCTAAAAAGATTTGTGTGGAATAGTATCTTGGAAAATGGATCCGAAGGTCTCGTATAGTCGCTTAAAGACATTTATCAACAACTGAAATGGATCTATTTCAGTAAAATTTGTTCAGTTGCGTAATAAATGTGACATTTAAAAATAAAACACTCTTTTTTTTGTATTTGCTGCTTCCATATCGGCATAGAGCCGGAAATGTACTACGTGAAGATGTTAAGGTTACGTAATGCAGTGTACATCATACAAAGTCCAACCGTTGAAAATACCAATGACAATGCATCGTTTATTTTAAAAGGGCTTTATAATGTGACCGGGGAGTGAACATGATAGATGAGTGCAAGCTCAATCTCCACGAAATTTTTTATTCTTGTTGCTTTTTTTTCACATCGTGCCAGGAGACACTTAAATGCAGCTATTTCTATCTCAAATAAAAATATTTAGACAAAAGATTAATGATCTGTTACTATGGTGATTTTTTTGTTTTTTATCAAGCGTGCTTTTTAAAAGTGAAGGTCGAACCTCCTTCACATAATATCAAGCTTAAGTAATGTTTTTATATTCCGATACTAAAGATTATTTACAAAAGATCGTTATAACGCAGAAAAATAATATGAACCAAAACATAGTTTTTACGATTTTTCTAATCATCTAAAAAAAACTATTTTGGTAACATTTAACAGTATTACGGAAAAGAAATAAACCGAATTGCGCATTTTGTCACAGGCTTAGGAATCAAACGTCATGGCACTATTTTACACAGTCAGTAACTTCCTCGTTGCATGTTTCGTAAATTACTGATCCTTCAAAAGATTGAAGGATGTATCGTTTAGATGATTTTTTTTATCTTTGACAACTTAAACATTTAAGCGTAAATAAACATTAATTCATCGCATAACGATTGAAATCAGCTACTCAATAGGTGGATGGAACCATAACCATGACCCTAACCCTAACCCGAACTGTAATTGTTTTCAGGCATGATAGTAAGGTATGACAAACACAATAAATTAACTTTAACTCGTCTAATACTTAAATGGATTTGCAAACATTGAACCATACAAAGGCAATATTCAGAGCACGCACAAACAATCACATGTATATCTCAAAGCTTGATTAGAAAATGCAACAATAAACGCACGTGGACTTAAGAAAATATAACCAGAAGATCGTAATATTTTTTATTATACATTACAATTTAAAAGGGAAAATGCTAAGTTTTCATAATTGGAGTACAACTCCTTACTAATTCTCCAGATGTTCTATCCGCACATTATTCTTTGACTCAGTGAGCCTTGTGATCAGATATAAACACAGTTGCGCGAGGTCCTTTATTAATGGCAAGGGACGAATTGCCGAACATTCTAACACAAGACAAAACACAATATACTGAACGAAAAAAATCAAACCCGCAACAAGATCACACAAAATGAATAAAACCTGTGCTTTCAAACGGTTAATGTAGAGATATTGGGGGTTAAAATCAGTTTAATGAGGCTCCAAATTTTATCAAACCCAAGTTAATATTAAAATTCGAGTTCTCATGTGTTCAAATACAAACTTACGTTGCGTTGAAGTGGCCTACAGGTAGAAAAAACAACATCAATACTGTCAACAAGAATGTGTATAAACACTCTGTCAAAAGTTTAAGGCTAATGTAGCATAACGGTTGTATCAATAAGTTAGGAATTGATTGTAGAGAGTTCGAAAGGCATCTTCGACTCCTGTGAACTTTTTATCTTTGACACGTACTTTCTATTATACTTATTATTTAAAGCGGGACTGTACGATTTTGTCAAATATTTATGAATTTTTATAAAATGTATTAAAAATTAGTATACATATATTTCAATATAAATTAAAATAAAAGTTAAGAAGAACATGTGTCGAAAAATGCGAAATAAGCCAGATATTTAAATCTGAAAGCTTANTTTTAGTGCCCGGTGTATAGCACCTAGTACACTGCACCTCGGTTTAACGTCTCATGCGAAAGACGAGTTAGTAGGTTAGGTGCAGCGGGGGATCGAACCAGCGATCTCTAGATTGTGAAGCCAGTGTGTTACCACTAGATCCGCTACTACAATGCAACGTTTCGTTTAAGAGGGCTTTATAATGTGACCGGGGAGTGCGAACATGATAGATGAGTGCAAGCTCCACAACAACAATTATTCTTGTCGCTTGCTTTTTTTCACATCGTTCCAGGAGACACTAAAATGCAGCTATTTCTATATCAAATAAAACTATTTAGACAAAAGATTAATGATCTGTTACTATGGTGAATTTTTGTTTTATTAAGCGTGCTTTTTAAAAGTGATCCAAAGGTCGAACCTCCTTCACATAATATCAAGCTTAAGTAATGTATTTATATTCCGATACTAAAGATCATTTACAAAAGATCATTATAACGCAGAAAAATAATATGTACCAAAACGTAGTTTTTGCAATTTTTCTGAGCATTTAAAAAAACTATTTTGGTAACATTTTACAGTATTACGGAAGAGGAATTAACCGAATTGCGCATTTTGTCACAGGCTTAGGAATCAAACGTCATTGCACTATTTTACACAGTCAGTACCTTACTCGTTGCATGTTTCGTAAATTACTGATCCTTCACAAGATTGAAGGATGTATTGTTTAGATGATTTTTTTATCTTTGACAACTTAAACATTTAAGAGTAAATAAACATTAATTCATCGCATTACGATTGAAATCAGCTACTCAATAGGTGGATGGAACCATAACCATTACCCTAACCCTAACCCGAACTGTAATTGTCTTCATGCATGATTATAAGGTATGACAAACACAATAAATTAACTTCAACGCGTCTAATACTTAAATGGATTTGCAAACATTGAACCATACAAAGGCAATATTCAGAGCACGAACAAACAAGCACATGTATATCTCAAAGCTTGATTAGAAAATGCAACAATAAATGCACGTGGAATTAAGAAAATATAACCAGAAGATCGTACAATTCAAAAGGGAAAATGCTAAGTTTTCATAATTGGAGTACAACTCATTACTAATTCTCCAGATGTTCTATCCGCACATTATTCTTTGACTCAGTGAGCCTTGTGATCAGATATAAACACAGTTGCGCGAGGTCCTTTATAAATGGCAAGGGACGAATTGCCGAACATTCTAACACAAGACAAAAACACAAGATACTTAACGAAAAAAATCAAACCCGCAACAAGATCACACAAAATGAATAAAACCTGTGCTTTCAAACAGTTAATGCAGCGATTTTGAGGCCTTAGGGTTAAAATCAGTTTAATGAGGCTCCAAATTTGATCAAACCCAAGTTTATATTAAAATTCTAGTTCTCGTGTGTTCAGATACAAACTTACGTTGCGTTTTAGTGGCCTACAAGTTGAAAAAACAATATCAATACGGTTTGCTAGAATGTGTATAAAACACTCTGTCAAACACCTAAGGCTAATGTAAAATAACGGTTGTATCTATAAGTTAGTAATTGATTTTATAGAGTTCGAAAGGCATCTTCGACTCCTGTGAACTTTTGATCTTTGACATGTACTTTCTATTATACTTATTATTTAAGACAACGCAGGGAACAATTTAGATATACATGTATTGGAAAGTTTAAATTTAACGTGATTAGTTTCTGATATAATAACAAAAATTGTGAGGATACAGTGAACACATTTCTTTGCGTTTAAATATATCAGCAACACGATCTGTAGACAAATTTTAGTCCTTAAAAATACCACTGTACCCTAGGACATATGAAGGTCTGAAAATGGCGTTCTTTTCATCTAGTTACATTTTCTATGATAGTTTTCTTGTTACTTTATTGAGAAAGCTCAAAAAGACAAGACTGTCAACAGGCAGCAATGTATCAGCAAAGTAACTCAAGGTAATATAATTATGATTAATTTAATTCTTGACAGAAACGATTGTATCAGTCTACAAGCTGTGCTTATGCCTCGCTCTAAATTAGTGTTTAAATTGACACACACACACAAATGGTTTTATCGGTTGACGATAACATGCACTTAATTATCTTTACTCATACGTGTGCCATCAAATTAAGCAATTCGTGCACATATAATAAAATGGAACTTCAAATGAACCAGCAGGAAAATAACCTTATAATAGCACGTTTTCCAATAGACCAGTTAACAAACAGATTGCCACATCTCAAAAGGCACTATAAATGCTTTGATCATCCAATCTAAATATACATGTAAACATATACGTTTTCAACATCCCACATAAACATTTCTGAAACGTTGAAACCAGGCTTCATTATCGAAATAAAGTGAGTATTCCCTTTTAAGAGAGTTGATTGATGTGCTAATAGCGTTTTTCTAGATTAGTAGTATGTTTAATTATGATAATTTATATTTACTTCGGTTTACGGGATTTGAACAAAAGCCGAACCGGTTTTTGACATTTACCCATGTAATTTTTGTAGGTAAAAACCCGCCGAAATAGGTGAAGCTTTATTTCAAAATCATTCAAACCACATCGAACCTATGAAACATACATACCTCCTATCTAGACAAAATATCTGTATTTTTGACTTATTTCTTCTTAGTTTAAAATTGAGATTCACGACTGTCATATTTATCAAGCATGATCCACAGCATTTCATGTAGATGCACTTTTGGGTCATGTTAGTTCAAAACATGTAGAGGTATTTCTCAAGTAAGAGGCCGGACAAGTCATACAATGTGTCTTAAGCGGACAAGTCATACAATGTGTCTTAAGAGACCGGACAAGTCATACAATGTGTCTTAAGAGACCGGACAAGTCATGCAATGTGTCTTAGTTTTAGACTTGACCGGACAAGTCATACAATGTGTCTTAGTTTTAGACTTGACCGGACAAGTCATACAATGTGTCTTAGTTTTAGACTTGACCTTGAATGTTTTTTTGCATGTGATGCTCCTACTCATACAGAGAAACACTCTAGCTCCTTTATTTTGAAATAGTTCAAACCATGGCAAAAACGATTCCGGACAAAATATGACAATTAAGTGTTGTGTTTTTACGGTTGACCTCAAAATGTGTCCTTTACCTAGAAGGTTACCGTGTGGTTTGCGCGACACGCCGTTTTATGTAGGGTAACATCTGTCCCTATATAGTTTAGCATGTATGTGATTTTCAAGTCGTCCAATTCAAGAGCGACATACAAAGTGATTGCAATATAAACACCTACCTGGTAGTGAAGATTTGATTAAGAAATAATATTCTTAATATTTTGTCATTTATCGTCAATGAACAATGTTGAAGCGTATGAATAGCCACGCACGAGAGAGATCAATTATTGTTTATTGATCAATAAACGGTGATAATGTAAAAACTGTGTGCTAAGATTTCCGACTTCCTTACGCTCAGCAAACGAGTAATTTTGTTACGCTTATTGTGCAAATGCTAATAAGATGATTAGCGATTTCATGTAAGATATAAAATTCAATTTACAAAGTGCAAGACAATAAACACAATAATACTTGTTACACAATCGTTCAACTTAAACGAGAGAACCATAAATATTACAGTTTCTATTTCCCAAACGTTAGAGCGATCATTTTCTGTATTACATTTGCTGTCACGCGCAGTCCACGCTAAGAATAAGTGCTTGTCAAGATTGTCAGAATTGTATGACGTGTGTCTAAATCACGTCTTCAACCGTTCTTTGAAGGCTGTTCAGCAAGTCTTACATCCACGAGTTGGAGATAGATTTTCGTGTTTCCATATTGACTGGGGTAGTATGTATATCCGTAATATTAATTTGCTAACAAAAAGTTTACTGTTTAATAGAAATCAAAGCCGGTTTTTAGACATATAGTATACTTAATTGTATAATAATTTATAATGTTCGTGTTCGAAACCCCTTGAAACGAACAGATTATATATACACACAAATGCATTGCTGATTTGCTTCAGAGAATTCGTATAAAATTGCTTGTGGAAACTATCCCATACAAACGTTACCATAACGATAATTACCCATTGCATTCTGTTCATGTTTTATTTGATTCCGTAAGATTTCGGGAAAGTTTATATTTGTTAACATGTTATATTGACCGCTTCTTCAAACATAATTAAGGACGCAACTACTTGTATGCCAGTCTCATCACCCTATATTTTAAGTCTTTGCGATAGGATGGAATTCCACGTCTGCAATTTTCTTTAAACTTATTTATCCAGGGCGTCTGCAGTTTCTCAAGATAATGAACATTAAATCCGACCATGCGTAGTTATAGGCTTCTTTGTTACTGACATTACATTTCCATCGATATATCGTGAAGGACTAAATAATAGACATGCCAAACCAAGTACATGTATTCTTTTCAACACTAGAAACTATCGGGCATGTGATTCTTGCGCTAGAAAAAAAAGTTTAGAATGTTTGAATGCGACCAATGGCGAGTGCTTTTATCCATTTGAGAGTCTTTATGTGAAAAGGAGGTTTAATGCAGTCCGTAGAGGCTAATCAGGGACGACACTTTCCGCTTTTATGATATTTTTCGTTTAAAGAAAGTCTCTTCTTTGCAAAAATCCAGTTTAGGCAGAAAGTGTCGTACCTGATTAGCCTGTGCGGACTGCACAGGCTAATCTGGAACGACACTTTACGCATATGCATTCAACCCAATTTTTACAGAATGAGGCTCAATTATTATCATTATTTCGTATGATTTCGAGTCTTTAGTGTTTTATATTGTTTTACCTAACTTCGTTGAAAGCCATTCATACAAAGTTCAATTGTGTAGATAGAATCATGCACAAAATGGCAAAAATGTAATCTTAAATCAAACTGGGAGAAACATGTGGAGCAGAGAAATAAATTATTGCCGTTCTAACTGAATGAGTATGCGAGGTTGCATATTTGCGTTTACACATTTATATTTTAGCTCTGGTCGCAATGTTATGGACTAAAGTCGAGGTCACAATATACACAATTTACTAATTCCAACCCTTATTTCCGTGGAATAGTAAAACCTTCCACTTTAATAAAAAATAAAGTCAACATTTTGCACGTTGGGGCTCCCATAACCATACTTTTATAGAAAAGTTTAAGCTGAATGAATTTAGGAAATACAAAAGGTATTCTGTGTGACATCCAAGAAAGACAAGACACGCATCAAAGTTCATTGTTTTTTTTGTTTTTTTTTTCTAAGTGTTTTTTTTTTCCAGGCACCTTTTAGTTGTGTGTAGCCGGTCTCGCACACGTTTCTCGCTGTAGTCTCATATCTAAAAACTTAACAGTGATGTATTAGTAAACACCCATGTTTTCCATTAACGCAGCCTGAGACAAGAACAACATAACGAGTGTCTTTAAATGAAAATAAATCGTCCAGTAAATAAATTTTACTTTTTTAGAATTCCATAGCACACATGGTAGAGAACAACAAAACAAAAACAAATGTTTTAAATTCTTTGAAAATATATAACGTTCAGAAGGAAGTGTCGTTGAAGCACAGTTCTATTGTTAGCTCTTTAACCTTAGTAGCTTTCTTGTGAAGTGATCGAAGTAGAACTGTTGTTACGTATTTTGGAGAGGACCCTCAACAAACATGTTTGTAGAGTTATTTCAAGATTTAATGAAGCGGTTTTGAAAATATTACACGGACATGTTACATTAACACACTTCTTATACACTCCGTAAGGGCGCTTTTGTTAAAAGGAGCATTAATATTTAATATTTTAATAAATTTCGTAGATGATTACCAAAAAATGATTAGTGTTAAATAAATAAATCTCAAAATTCAAGCATAAATTTAGAGCAAAATGACGCTTCTTTGTTTAGCTCTCATATTCATGTTCTTTACTGACGCTGAACAATAAAACAATGTTGGAGGACCTAATTTTTAAAATATAGCAAATTTCATGACCTATAGAATTATGAAATTAACTCAAATCTTTCCATGGTAAACCTGATTTATGTTTTCACTAATGAATATTCATAAATAATGTTCATATCACATTCCAAAAAATATACATCTTTCTCTCATTACAAATTAATGAAATGAATTAATAAGAGGAAATACAGCTTCGTAATTTAATTGACATGCATTTCCCTATGGCTTTTAAAGGTGTCTCTTGAATGTTATTTGTCATTTGCCAATTTACGCATTACACGAAGCTTGAAATAGAAAAGGCTGCATAATTCATATTTTAACGAAGTTCTTATTGTGCGTTAAATGTAAAAGGGGCTACGAATTTGGCAATTTTACAAGACGACCTTCATACTTGTCTTTGAATATTGGAATCCAAAAACAGAACATCTTTTATCTTAAAGTTTCAAATAAAAAATATTGATATTGAGAGATAGTAATTAATGAATATGCAATTGTATAAGTAAATTGCTGATGACACGATGTCTGTAAAACAACAATTTCTGAAGTTGCAATTGAAACATTGTCTTTGCGACAACAAATTGTTCGATTGCGATGGAACCGGTGTTTAAGCGACACCAACAGGCCACGTAGCTACTGAAACGTTGTCTGAGCGACAAACATCAGTAGTTGATGCGTTGGTCGTGTCGAACCTACATCCGTAGCACGTTGATGTACTTGGAATATTATCGCCGAAATACGCAAAGCGCCATTGCGAAAAACGTACGACGCCTTTGCGACCACTTTAGGACTAGTGCTTTTCAGTTCATGCTCAATGAACTATTTTAAAAATGATGTTAAACACTATCGCTGACTGCAGTTGGATGAATGAAACTGACAAACGCCTGGTATAAAAAAAGTAGCAAGAAACAACGAATCTACAGCCCACAGCCGAAATCCCATGGCAACAGAGACACAATGCATGTGAAGATTAGCGCGCATGAACAGTATATAACCTCGTAATCTTCTTGTTCTTTCTTCAGTTAATAATCACCTCTAATTAAATGTCAACCACCAGCTTTTCTGACTATAATTAAGTTCCAGAGATAGCAACGTGTACGTCAGCAGCTAAAAAGATTTGTGTGGAATAATATCTTGGTATAAAGCTCCGAAGTAATTGATCTATTTTAGTAAAATTGATTCAAATGCGTAATGAATTTGACATTTAAAAAAAATCCTTTACTTGTCTCTGCTGCTTCCATACAGCATACAGCAGGAAATTTACTACGTGAAGATGTTAAGGTTACGTTATGCAGAATACATCTTAAAAAGTCCACCAGTTGAAAATACCAATTACAATGCATCGTTTCTTTGCAGAGGGCTGTATAATGTGACCGGGGAGTGAACATGATAGATGAGTGCACGCCCAATCTCTATGACAACAATTATTCTTGTTGCTGTTATTTTTCAAATCGTGCCAGGAGACACTACAATTTGAATATTCTACTTTTTTCTTTTTAAAAAAAAATGACATAAGATTTATGATCGGTTACTATGGTTAACTTTTGTTATATTGAGCGTGCTGTTTGAAAGTGATCAAAATGCCGAATCTCCTTCACATAATATCAAGCTTAAGTAATGTATTGATATTTCAATACTAAGTATCACTAAGTATGACATTCATCAAACCAGTTTTCGTGCGATTTGTTTTCATGTTCTGGACAAATATTTTGGTAACATTTTACAGTATAACGGAAAAGGAATAGACCGAAATTGCGCATTTGGTCACAGTCTTAACACAACCAGTATCTTCAAAAATGGGATGTTTCGTAAACTACTGATCCTTCAATAGTGCGAAGGATGTATCTTGTAGGTGATTTTCTTGTATCTTTGACAACTAAACCATTTAACCGTAATTAAACATGTATTCATAGCATTCTAATTGAAATCAGCTTCTCAATTGGTGGATGCAAACCAGAACAACCGAACTGTGACTTTTTCAGGCATGCTGATGTTAAAGAAACACAATGAATTAACTTAATCTCGTTTATTATTTTAATAATTTTACAAACATAGAACCAACCATACAGAGGTAATAGTCAGAGCACACACAAACACATGCACATATATATCTCAAAGCTGGATTAGAAAATTCAACAATAAACGCATGTTGAATTAAAACACTATTACCATAAGATCCTTATATTGTTAATTATACATTACAATTTGGTTTAAACTTGTTTATTACGTCATATTAACATATTCACAAGTTACATGAATTTGACATGGTATTGGGCTGAAAGACGAACCTTATTGGAGCCCTCTCCCGATAAATAATAAATGTGCGCATGCCATGTCATGACGTCGCAGAAAATTAACAATACAAGATACAAAATGCAACTTATGTACAAGTCCAAAAACAAAATACAACGTATATACAAGTCCACTAATATTAGTGGAAAGAAACATAAGCAATTTTACAGGGGAAAAGAAATGAAAACTGAGGGGAAAAAAGGAAACATGAACAAAACAATAGTATTGATGTCGATGTAGTAAAAGGTCATGTAGAAATTTATGGAGAAGAAGAATAGCAGAGAGAAGAAAATGGATGGCGGCTAGAATCTCTTGGTTGATAAATGAAGTGGTGAACATGGTTAAATATGATACAATTTTCATCGACAGAAAGCGAACGATCGCCAAACAGAAACAAATATAGTGATGGAGAGCATATCTGCGATACACTATTTATAAGCTGAACTCGTTCTACACTGAACTTAGCACAATGAAAGAAAAAGTGGTTGCAGTCTTCAATTTCGTCGCAAGAAATGCAGTTAGGCGAGTCAATAATGTTTTTGTTAAAAAGATGAGCAGCAAGAGAACTGCAATTGGTCCGAAGACGTGTGTGTAAACTTTGAAGATTTCGCGGTCCTTGATAAAAATGTTTAAGACTCCTGGAAGGTTCAGTGTTAGAAATTAACATATTTTAAAATGCGGCAATAGATGGGGCATTTTGAATATGACTTGGCAGGGAATTGAAACTGGCGATGGTTGATGGTAGAAATGTGTTCTTATAAAATGATGTTCGGAAGTTAACGTTTTGAATGTCGCTACTATTTCTCAAAGAGTACGGGACAGACCGAACTACTGTAAGCGGGACAAGGTTAGCAAGGTAATCAGGAACATGCGAATTTTTCATTTTTTAAAACATAATGAGTTTGTGTTTATTTCGCCTAGATTCTAAAGATTCCCAACCGTTTTTTGATTGAAGTGTTTCAATAGATACTAGTTTCGTTGTGCCAGTAGCAATTCTTGCTGCTTCGTGTTGAATGTTTTCGAGCTCATATTATTGGCCTGAGTGCAATTGTCGAATAAGATGTCACCGTATTCGAGTATTGGGCGAATAAACGAAATGTTAATAGTTTCGAGGGATTGTCTATCTAGTTTAAATTGGGTTTACTTATTACGTTTATTCGTTTCCAACACATTTCCTTTATATAATTAATATGGGTTGCCAAATTGTCTGTCAGAATTACACCTAAGTGTTTGTGAGAAGAAACCTCTTTAATTGGAGTGTTATCCATAAGTAGTGTAGGGTGGGCATGGTCGTATACAAGCAAAGTTTCTGTTTTGTTCGCATTGAAATTTACTAGCCATTTAGACACCAGACGGATTTTTTTTGGAGATCAGCGTTAAGACTGTTAGCGGCATGAGTTGGGTTTTAAAATATGATTGAAAGTGAGGTATCATCAGCAAATAATCTAATGTTTGCACATATGTCATATAGATAAGGAATAATATGGGACTGAGTATAGAGCCCTGGGGGACAGCGGCATTGTCTTTTAGAAATAATACAATTAATGTTTAAAGTACAAGATTTAAAGAAGGATTCTCTCAGATTCTTTTTTATATCGAATTAAGGGAGAATTCATATTTTTCATAATTCGAGTACAGATCAATACTTATTAACCAAATGTTCTATCCGCACATTATTCTCTGACTCACTCAGTATGCCTTACTATCCGATATAAACACAGTTGCGCGAGGTCCTTTATTTATGGCAATTGACGAAAGGCCGAACATTCTGACACTTAAATAAAACACTCGATACTGAACGAACACATCGAACCAGCAACAAGAACACACGAAATGCATAAAACCTGCGCTTCCGAACGGTACATGCAGCGATTTTGGGGGTTTAACTCAATTTAATGAAGCCCAAACCTCAGGTTATAATAAAATTCTAGTTCTCATGTGTTCAGATACAAAATTATGTTGCGTTAAAGTGGCCTTCCAGTATGCTGAACAATATCAATACTGCTTTCTAGAATGTGTATAAAGCACTATTTCAAAAACCTAATGCTAATGTAGCATAACGGGTGTATCAATAAGTAAGTAATTGATTTTATAGAAGTCGAAAGGCAACTTGGACTGCTTTGAATTTCTTTTGATTTTTGACCAATGCTTTATATTATACTTATTATTAAAGACAACATAGGAAACAATTAAGAAATTTTGGAAAGTTTAATTTCGACGTGATTAGTTTCTTATATGATTACAAAAATCCCGAGGAAAAACGTGTACACATTTCTTTACGTTTTACGTTTTAATATATCAGAAACAAGATATGTAGACTAAGTTTAGTCCCTTAAATACCACTGTACCCTAGGAAATATAAAGGTCTACAAATCCCGTTTAGTGACCTAGTTAAAATATCTACGCAAAGTGTTCATGTTACTGTCTTGAGAAAGTACAACATGAGAAGACTGTCAACGGGAGCAGTTTATGAAAAAAGTAACACACAGTTCTATAATTATGATTGATTAAATTTTTGACAGAAACGATTGCATCAGTCTTCAAGCTGTGCTAATGCTTCGCTCTAAATTAGTGTCTTAATTGACACACACACAATTGGTTTTGTCAGTTGACGATAACATGCACTTAGTTATCTTTACTCATAAGTGTGTCATTAAATTAAGCAATTCATGCACATATAAATAAAATGGAACTTCAAATGCACCAACAGGAAAGAATCCTTATAATAGGACGTTTTCCAATCGACCAGTTGACAAACAGATTGACACGCCTCAAAAGGCATTGGACAGAAAATAATGCCGTCTGGATAGATTTCATATTAACGAGTATATTTATTTACCTTCGCTTACTAGATAAGAAGGAACGCCGAAGAAATTTAATCCGAAACATTCCAAATTGGCTCTATCCGAGTGTTCAACAATTGACGTATGCTGGATACAGTATGCATAAAAGTTCTGTAACCATGCACTCAAATATAATATATTTTAACTGAAACCTCTACTTTGTCACAACAAGGAGCAATTATTTTTGTTTTTCATCGCGTTCGCGGAGGACTAGATTGAAAATGCCTGTCCAAAATAACGCAACAAAATTAGTGGTAATCACCATGGAGACCGAGATTAACGTTGTAAAATATATAAAAGCAAGACACATATACAGACAACAGTGTGTGAAAAACAAATCTATTTATTTGGGATCTGTCGATTTCAATCTGCTTATCGTTCCGTTATGGCTGCAGATCGTTATGTTGTGCTTGATGTTGAGCGTCGCACAAGACATTGGACACATATTTTTAGAATAAAAATTCAGAGAAATATTAACATTCATTACAAATTCTTATTTGTGCTCACGAAGCTTAACCAAATACACTGTCCAGCCCACTTGAACTCAAAAAGGTTCAAGAGGCATACGAGAATAACTAATTTGAATTTTAATTCATTAACCTTTTAATACAGCTGATTCAATGCGAATCATATTCTCATTCAGAAAGACACTGTTAGACAGTGTACGAATATACTTTTATATACATATATATGTGATGTGGCCTTCTTATGGTGATGCAACTAAGATGTTGGGTGTTTTTCGTCAAAAATATCTATAAAACTGCAATGTTTCCTCTTAGCTTTCTTGATACTAGTAAATTATTTTAAAATCCAAGCTTACTTCTGAAACGGTGTAAGAGACGTATTGGCCTTCAAATCTTTTTGCTTTTGCTATGTAACCAAGATTTTTGCTTTAGCTTAGAATGACTTAAATAATTGTTTTGTCAAAATAAAGAGGAAGCAGCAAAGTAAGAGCAAGTACACACATATACGCTTAATTACAAAATTGACAGAGGAGCTTCATTAATCAAGAGGAAATTCTAGATTCACAGTTTCAAATAAACTTTATCTGTGTAGCAATTAATTACTGTTAGAGCCGTTGTAACAACTGAGCTACGTGATGCCAATGCACAGGAGAGCATTAATACGGATGTGTTGTACAAATGAAGGAGAATGTAATTATGCCTAATTGAGACCATATTGAGTTTCTGAGATAACTTGTTTATCACACCACTACATCGATATCTGCCTAAGATAAAGGTGCATGATATATGTTTATATAAGATCAACAGGGTTTATATAAGTAAATGTTTGGAGGTAGATCATATTACTCGGAATTAACTATAAAGTCAGAATGTTTCGTAAAAGAGAATCAATTGTAATACAACACACAATTTAATACCAATATGTAATATATTTTAGACACAAACAGCAATAAAAACAGCAAAAAACGTATTTTACAAATACTGAGCGCAACTTCTCATGACGTCATGATTAACACGTCAAACGTCATACAACTTATTCATTCCCACTGAAAAATAAAACGTCGTAGCGATTCAATTTCATTATTTCTTTACAAATGGAGACGTAGCGGTATCATAAACAGAAAAACAGGACCTGCATTATCGTTTTGTAATATATCAGACTCGGCGCGAAAACAATTAATTCTTGTATTCTCAGCCTCACCTGATATATTACCAAAACGATAGGGCAATAATCTGTTATTCTCTACATATCAAAATTGAAATCAGTACTAATACTGCTGGATAATTAATTACAAATCTCATTAAGAGCGATGAGATTGTTATAAATATGCCCTTACACTAGAATTATACTGATTTTATGACGAGCATGAGGATATGGACCTTCCTCGGACTTAAATTGAGTTCTTAATATTGTGAGGTGATGAACATAACATCAGAGTGCCATTAATATTAAATCGATGAAGATATCAACTTTGCACCGGAATGTTGCTTCACTGACGTAAACAACGATGACGTAGACGCATTCGCGACTTGAAACAAATATGAACGAAGTTTATATAATAAACGTGGTCCTTTATTCATTGCAAGTAACTAATGGCCAAACAGCGTGACACAACAAAAAAAACGTTTTGCGGACGGCTTGTAACCAATCTCGTCATAAAAAGCAAATGTTTTATAACCGTTCATTAAGTGGTACCATTTATTTTACCTGTGAGAACAAATTCAAAATGAATGCATACAAGTTAATACATTTGTTGGTTAGTTGTATTATATCAAGAGAGCATCTTGTAAAGGCAATTGTGCATATGTATACTAAAGTGTTTTTGAACACGCTGCTTACTATCTACAGCAGCGAGGAATCTATCGCATATATGTAGGAATGTTTAAGTTCAAATAAAACGGATACTTGCACCAATAAGACCAAAGTAGAATTTAACATCTTAACTCTAATATGTATATGATATTGCATATGGCATATGGCATTTTTTTGACATAATATTAAGAGAAACGAGAAGACACCAGAATATTGTCAGAGATCAAAGCAAATGTGTTTTATATAATATCAATATTATCAAGGATGAATACCACTTTGTTCTTAATGTCCCTATCATGCAGATGTTAGGAAGTCATCCAAAGTAGTATAGATCCAGGCCAAATATGTTCAAGTTTATTGAACTTCTTAATAGCTCCAATTAAACATTCTTAAGGAAACTGGCCGTGTACAGTTTAAAATGCTTTAAAATACGAGAAAATATGTTGAACACGTAGTATTAAATTATTATATGGTCACTTTGTATTTACCATTAACCTTATCCATCTGACATGCTCACGAAAACATGTATATTTCTTGTTTTTGTACATTTTTCATTCTTCGAAATGATGTACGTTTTGGACGTACTTTGAACACATGCTGGTATTGTATATATATATATATGTTAATGACGACGAGCTTTATATGCTAAAGTCGATATAAACTAGTATGTTCTGTTCTGTTCTGATGCCGTGGCCAATAATAAAAATGTATTCATCTCATCATGGATGTCAAATGTCAGTATTACTCGCATCTTCGAGTATAGCCAACATGGTGGTGCAACAAGTATGCATTGAATTGTTTTACATTCAAAACATATAATGAATTTATTATGTGTATAATAGTATTCGATTATTTTCTTTTTTTCACTACATCCTATAAAAAAGCCTTCATATAATGGCCGGAAAGGATATGTTAAAATTGCGTTACTCCAAAATTAAATGTTGTTTACAATTATAAATTCTATACAATATTCTAGCATTTCTATATTATTCTAAATAGGTTTTTAATTCATAGATATAGTGTGACTTGTTGTTTCCATGTATATAACGTGTATAATAATTTCATTAAATACGAAACGTTATGATATCACTACTCATTCAGAAGTGTAACACAGTCGCATAAACCATACATAACAAGAAGGACGTTTTGATATGAACGTACCCCGTCCAGTAATTATTATTTTTACATCTCTCGACTGCGTTGTAAACATGATTTTTTACCAATCTTGTTTAAAAATGAAAAATGACACGATATTTTTATCAATAATTTAATAACAAAATACGTATTTACAAATATTTAAAAAAAATAGAATTTAAACCTGACATTATATGATACTTCATAATTATCGAAGTTATTCGTATATGAGAAAAATATAGAGTCTTGTTGGAAGACCTATATAAAACGCTGCACTTGGTTCCATTTATTGACTTACATGGTATTCTAAAAAAAGAATATGTAAGGAACCGCTGTAAAGATTTTCTCACTATCATTTTAAGTATAGACTCTCATGATATTCAAGAACACATCTAACTTACTTACATTGCACAATGTTTATAAAATATTGCATCATTATTAATATAATAAATAATTTTGTTATGAAGTTAGACACGATTTATTTCTTACCTCACACTGGCGTTCATTTACTTTAAAGTCACTTTAACAATGCAGTTGTGGAGATATATTTAAATTTTGACAATCTTTCTTTGCAAAACTTTAAGGCATTTTAGTCCAGTTTTAAAACTTATATGTTTCACTCCGGATAATATTCCTTTCTGCGAGTTCACATCAACATTGATTAAATCAACGCATACAGTTAAAAGATACTTTTCATAGCCGATGACGGCCTATATATTTACTGCCAAAGAAACACCGTGAAACGTTTGCAAGTGAAAATGACGACACGGCTTCCAATAAGATTAAAGGAAAGACAGCACAGACCGTACCGTCACATGGATATATATAGGTTAACTTGTAAGCTTGCTTCATCTGTAAATGTCGTTGCTGAGTGCAATAAAAATCGAACTAAAATTACTATACTATTTATTAAACAAAGGGGACATCCCGTTTGATTGATGAGCTTATAACACGCGAACTTCATCTGCTCTCTTGAACAATGCAGTAATCTTTTAATCGGTTTCTGTTTATTGTTCTTGGTAAAAATGAATTATTATTCATATGATAATATTTAACTAGTTAAATTTTCAACTAAAAATCAAAGCTGGAATTAAATCGCATGTGCTATGTGAATCTCCCAGCAGAACGTTAATGTAAAAAACGTATTTCCTCTGCTTTTGTTTTTGATATGTCGTCGATGGAATGTGTTATTATCATTTCGGTTGGTGATGAATAAGCAAGGTACCTATTAAACCGTTTGATATCCCGTGGCGGGAGGGCGGGCGGGCGGTTGGGCGGCCGGGTGGACGATCTAGTTGCGTCTGTGAGAACGATGTCCGATCATTTACTCAAATATTTTAATTTGAATCATCATGAAACTTGGTGATAATGTTTGTTGGCATCATATCTCGGCCAAGTTTGATAGCCAGCCAAATTGCATGAAAAACCTTCAGAGTTATGGAAATGGGTTGTAAACAAATGGCAACATAAACATTGTCCGATCTCTAACTCAAAAAAGTTTTAATCGTATCATCATGAAACGCAAAAGACAATATTTGTTGGCATAATATCTCGACCAAGTTTCATATTCAGCCGGCTCGTCTGAAGCACTTCTGAATTAGAACATTTGAATTATGATAAATGTGTTAATTTAATGTTGTCTGCTGTCTAACAGATCGTTTTGGTTTAAAAACATTCGGTTGCATTAACTTATCTTTATGAAACTTTTGGATATTAAAAGATTAAATAAAAAAGAAGCTCGGGATCATTTTTTGGACAAGGTCACTGTTACTAAAAATAGAAAAACAGTTTCTTATAACAAACTTTAGTTTTCATGGTGGTGCAGCATTCGCATTTTGTGTTAAGATATCTTACATAGATACCTATCTTGTTATTGCATTTGTGTCTGGTCGGGTCAAGGTCACTGTTACTTAAAATAGAAAAACGGTATCAGACCAATCACATGAGTTTGGATAGAGGTATTGCAATGAAAATATGTGTAGGTAGCTTTAAACCTGGTTTAATGGCATTTCATTGTTTCTTGTTGTATTCCTTATGCTCTGGGCCATCGTTTATACAATATATTAACACATGCTTAACAGATCAATTTTACGAAGACCTTTAAACGGGCGTTGTATGTGACAAGTCGGAACTTCTGTATATATTTATATGTTATATAAATCTGGGCTTGAACAATGATAAAGGGTCGCCACAGTATTGTTATTATTACAGGCAATGTAATCTTAATTTATACATATGTGTTTATTTCTACGATGACAATCAAACAGGTATCATAACTTTAAGTAACCATAAAACAAAAATCAGAAAATATATTTTCGCCTAAATAACTTAAAGCAATTTATAAGCTTGTATATCCTATGCAAGGTTATGAACTGCTTCTGGTGAGTTCATTCAATTGTAACCCTTTAAGATATCAATAAATCTCATTATCATATAGATCAGTGCAATGTCTAATGCCCAAGTGTAGAATATTGGCCCTGACAACCTACTCTAGTGGAATAAGTGAGTAACTGATCTATGAAATAACCTCGCCGATCAATACATACATACATTGAAGCACATTTGAGCCTCGCTCTGTGAAAAGGGGGTTAAATGCATGTGCGTAAAGTGACGTCCCAGATGAGCCTGTGCAGTCCACACAGGCTTATCATGGATGACACTTTCCGCTTGTATTGTATTCTTCGTTTAAAGAAAGACTCTTCTTGATGAAAATCCAATTTGGGCGGAGAGTGTCGTCCCTGATTAGCCTGTGCGGACTGCACAGGATAATCTGGTACGATACTTTACGCACATGCATTAAACTCCCTTTTCACAGAGACTGGGATTTTACAAAATATAGCACATTCATGAGTATGTCTTTTCATACACGTCTGAAGTCTCTGAAGAACTATCTGCAGATGCCACCACATTCACATTTGTAATTGTGTATGGCCTTGGCTATTGACAAGTTATTAACGCAGAAGTGTTGCTATGGGAGCATTTCGTTTGTATCCTGGATCACAATATGCTGTCATTATCAGAAGCTTTATATATATCTTCAACTCAAATTATCACGCTTCTTTCTATGTGCCGTCTTTGCGATGGCTGTCAGACAATAATTCCTGATTATCTTATATAGCTAGTCCATTTGCATACGAAATGCGAATATCGGTTACAACAGAGATATGTCTGATTGATCCACATATTGGAGCCGCGCTCTGGGTAAAGGGGGTTTAATGCATATGCGTAAAGTGTCGTCCCAGATTAGCATGTGCAGTTCGCACAGGCTAATCAGTAACAACACTTTCAGCTTTTGTTGTATTTTTCGTTTGAAGAAAGACTCTTCTTGACGAATGTCTAGTTTAGGCGTAAAGCGTTGTCGCTGATAAGCATGTGCGGACTGCACAGGCTATTCTGGGACGACACTTTTTGAACATGCATTAAACCCCCTTTTCATAGAGCAATGACCATTTATATTATATTCAACCAGCAGTACTAACGGTATCATATATTTCATTTTACTTTGCAACTGGGGTGAATAATCTAGTTATGATTATTCGGTCGTCTAATGGAAATAACGCAAACATCTTTACCGTAACAACAATTATATAACGATTGGTTACTCTCACAGCCCCTTATCATGTGCATGTACTACAAGTGCCTTGACGGGTAAAATATAATTGCTCAATGGTCGATGTTGCCATTCACTTTTCGTATCACGAATAATTAAACGTGCAAGTTTAACTCGTGTGTCTTTTAAAGTGGACAGAAACAGGTCTGCTTTTGCTTTTCAATGAATGCATAATTGGAATACCATGTTGGGGACCTTTCTTTACTGACTAACAACCAAGACAGCTCGCAAAGAAATAAAACATAAAACCAACCATATGTTTTCATTAATACGTGATACTGCACAGTTCTCAGCTCCCGATTAATACTCAAATGCCAGTTTAAGCTCATTTTAATTAAAACTAAGCTGTATTTATGTGAAGTAGGAAAATATATATAGATTGTAACACGAAACGCATGACGTTCAATATACCTCCATAAGGCAATTTTACATAAATATGAGAACCTTTCATGTAGAGTAAGTATGCATACATTAATTTAACAAAACGTAATGCACTTATACTAAAAGATCTTAGTTTTATAAACAGCAAATGAAATCCAAATGTATATAATAGCTTAGCAATTGCAATACACTAAACTGTCTTTGAGGAAAGTAAAATAATGCGCTTTTTTAACTCTCCAACATATTCTATAAATTAAATCGTCATTAAGCTGTATTATACATTCTCCTCACATCATTTTGACTTTATCGTTAATGTACTTAATCGTTTGAGAAATATTCTACACTCATTACGCAAATTGACTTTTTTTTAACAAAAACAAACAATACGAGTTCCCATAATTGGCCTAAATTAAAACCTTTAAAATGAATGTTTAACAATCGACAAACACACTCAATTTTAGCAGCAACATAATCACTCCTTCCGAAAAACACCAAACAACACATTTACTAGAATGCTTTTGAGCTAAATTTGATGAATTCCCACGGCGCTCACATCTTATAAATATCCACTGTGTACATCTCTGAACAATAAGTTATTTAACAACGTTTTCTTTTAGAGACATAACGACCCATAACTTTTAACACAAAACAGATTCGGGAATCGTTGAGATAAGTTTAATAAATATCCATCATGTTAAATAACATAAACATGCGCATACCTGTGGATCCTGAAGAATTGACATAAGCTTGCCCTTCGTTGAATCTTGAAATTTGTACTTTGCATTTCCACTTAAATCTGAATATAAGTTTTGTTAATCATTCCAATTTAATTCGTAGGTAATCTTCATCTCAAAAACTAAATGATTTGCTTTGAAACCTGTTAGTGTTTGTCTCATATTCCTTTGTCTACCACTGGACTAGTAAAAAAGCAAGTTTAGATAGTCTTGCATATAACGTCAACGCTATCAAACGCCTTGTCATCTGTTATTGATATCCAATCTATATCAAGATATGGAGCGTGGTTTTGTGTATATGTTTGCAAACATGTAAACATTATTGACAAATGTGCACATTTAGAAATATTGTAGAAGTAGTGTTTCACAATAATGGCATACTTTAAAAAAAAAAAGTAATTCTTGAATTGTATATTGTTAAATCGACTATGGAACGGTTTTTTTTTTCAGTAAAAAACAAAAGCTTCGTGTATAAGACTCCTTATCACAGATCATTTATAAGCGAACACAACTTTAAAAATATATATTTATATATATTAATCATCAAGAGATTGTTTTCGGTTTTCAAAATATGTAAACAACAAAATATACAAATTAATGTAACAACAATCGGGTATGAGCTTACTGTCCTGTATATTGCGTGTTCAATATTTTCTTTATTTTTCAAACAAAAAACTAAAGAAATTAAGTATGGTTATTACTGAATCACAGAGAGCTAACCGTTTTAAAGAAATTTTACAGTCACAATGTGTTTAAAAAATGAAAGCGAATGTCATATCAATAAATAAAATGTTGATTAAAATTTACTAAATAATTTCACAACGTTGACGAAAGCTTTCAGAAATGAAGGCGTTCATATGAATAACACACGTGTCGCCGAATTGTTTTTGTATATAATAAACCACGAATACACAATAATAATTTGTCCGTATTTTGTATAGGACCCTCAACTAACACGTATGTAAAGTTAATTCAAGATTCACGAAGCGATTTTGCAAAAAAAATAAATAGGGACATGTTACTTTTACATAATTTTAAAACAAGATCTAGGGGCGCTTTTGTTAAAAGGAGCATTAATATTTTAGTAAAATATGTAGATGACTACCAAAACAAGATTTGTGTTAAACAAAACCTAAACATTCAAACATTCGTTTAGAGCAAAATGAGGCTTCATGTATAAGCTCCCATAGCCATGTTTTAATCAGACGCTGAACAATAAAAAAATGTTAGAGAACATAATTTTGAAAATATAGAAAATTGTAATGCCCTATATAATTATTAAATTATCACATATCTTTCCATGGTATACCTGAATATTATATTTTTTTTCAATAAGGAATATTCGTAAACAATGTTCTTATACTATTCCATAAAATCTAATCTTTCATTTCATTAAACATTTACGAAATGACATTAATAAGAGGAAATACAGCTTCGTAATGTATTTGATTTGCAATTCCCCATGGCTTTTTATAGGTGTCTCTTGAATGTCATTTATCATTCGCCAAGTTACGAATTCAACGAAGCTTGGAATAGAAAAAAATCTGCAGAATTCACATTTTATCCTAACGAAGTTCTTATTATCTGATAAAGGCGGTGACCCCAGCTTTATTCTACTATGTGTATATGTTGTTTTGTTTTGTGCCGTACTGTACCGTTTTGGCAATTGGTTCCTTGCCATTAATAAAGGACCACAGAAGTGTGTATGATAAAACTGCAATACTGCTGCAGCTTCTGGAGTTTCACTTCTTCATGATAAATGTAACAGGGGCTACGAATTTGGCAGTTTTACCAGACGACCTTCATACTTGTCTTTGTGTATGTGAATCCAACAGATAATATCTTTTATCTAAAAATATCAAATACAAAGTATTGATATTGTAAGATAGTTATTGATCAATAAGCAATTGTAAAAGTAAATAGCTGATGAAACGATGTCTGTAGATCAACAATTCATGAAGTTGCAATTGAAACATTCCCTTTGTGACAACCAATTGTTCAATTGCTATTGAAACGGTGTGTAAGCAACATCAAAAGGCCAAAAAGCTACTGATGCGTTGTCGGAGTGACAACCATAAGTGAAAGTAATGGTCGTGTCCAACCTACATCCGTAGCACGTTGTCTTATTTTGAATATAACTGCCGAAAGACGAAGTGCCATTGCGGACAACGTACGACGCCTGTGCGACAACCGTAGGACAAGTGCTTTTTATTCCATGCTCAGTGAACTATTTTGAAATGCTGTTAAACACTAACGCTGACATCAATTTGATAAATGAAAACTGACGTTTCGCCTGGTATAAAAAAGGATGAAGACGCAAGCAACGCATCTACAGCCCACAGCCTACATCCCGTGGCAACAGAGACAAAATGGATGTGAAGATTAGCGTGCTTAAAACCGAGCATGAACAGTATAACAACTTGTAATCTTCTTCTTCTTTTTAAGTAAATAATTACGTCTAATTTAATGTCAACCACCGATTTTCCTGACTATAATTAAGTTCCAGGGATAGCAACGTGTACGTCAGCAGCTAAATGGTGCAAAATATATGTGTGGAATTATGTCGTGGAATATATCTCCGAAGATCTCGCATACTGAAATTGATATATTTCAGTAAAATTGATTCAGACGCGTAATGAGTGTGACATTTAAAAATAAAACACTCATTTTTTTGTATTTGCTGCTTTCATATCAGCAAAGAGCCGGAATTTCCTAAGTGAAGATTTTAAGGTTACGTAATGCAGCGTACATCTTAAAAAAGTCCACCAGATGAAAATACCAATTTCAATGCATCGTTTCTTTGTTTGCAGAGGGCTTTATAAGTGACCGGGGAGTGTGAACATGATAGACGAGTGCAAGCTTAATCTCCATGGAAACCATTATTCGTGTTGCTGTTTTTTGTCAGATCGTGCCAGGAGACATTTAAAGATCTTTAGACGAGAGATAAATGATCGGTTACCATGGAGAACGTTTGTTTCATTAAGCTTGCTTTAAAAATGTTATCCACCTGTCGAACCTCCTTCACATAATATCAACATTAAGTAATGTATTAATATTCCAATACTAAATATCATTTACACAAGATACGTATTACGTTGAAAAAATAAAATTTACCAAAACTGTGTTTTCTTGCGATTTTGTCAGGATCTGGAAACAACAATATGGTACCTTACTAACTTAGCTTACGTTCCAATCCTATAAACTTAAGATATTTGTTGCTTAACTTGTAAACACATTCTGGAATAAATATGTTTAAACCAATATATTGATAACATTTTACAGTATTACGGACGAGGAATAAACAGAATTGATCATTTGGTTACAAGCTTTGCAATCAAACGTCGTGACACTAATTTTACATCTTCCCTATATGCCATATAAGGAAACATTTGTTACGTTAATAGTGTGAAGGATGTATCTTGTAGGGGATTTGTTTTATCTCTGACAACTTCACCATTTAAGCGTCTATGAACATGTATTCATGGCATCACAATTGAAATCAGCTACTCAATGGGTAAATGCAAACCAGAGCATCCAGACTGTTACTTTTTTCAGGCATAATAAGGTGAAACAAAGACAATAAATTAACTTAATCTCGTTAATTATTTAAATGAATGTACAAACATAGAACCATACAGAGGTTATATTCATAGCACACACAAACATGCACAACTGCACAGGTATGTCTCATAGCTGGATTAGAAAATTCAACTATAAACGCACGTGGAATTAAGAACAATATCACCAAAAGATCTTAATATTGTTAACTATTCATTGCAATTTAAATGCCCATTCACTTAGTTATCTTTACTCATACGTGTGTCATCAAATTAAGCAATTCGTGCACATATAAACAAAATAGAAGTTCAATTGAACTAGCAGGAGAGAAACCTTAGAATAACACGTTTTCCAATCGACCAGTTGACAAACAGATTTAAACAGCTCAAAAGGCACTATAAATGCTTTGATATTCAAATCCCAATACACATGTATAAATATAAGTTTTCAACATCCCACATAAAACATTTCTGAAACGTTGATACCAGGCTACGTTTTCCAATTAAAGTGAGTATTCCCTTTTAAGAGAGTTTTAATGTGATACTATAAAAGTATGTCGTCTATATAATTATTTCGTGTAATTATGATAATTTACATTTACCTCGGCCTACTAGATTTGAACGAAAGCCGAACAGATTTTATCCGAAACATTCCAATTGGTCTTTATCCGAATATAAAGCCATTAACGTAAGACATTATTAAGTATTGTTTGAAATGCAGGAACCATGCTATCCCATCTACTACATTTTCAATGAAACTGTATTAAATCACAAGAGACACGTACTGCGTCTTGCACTGAAAATCCTGAGGCCAAGATTGAAACTGCGTCCCCAAAACAACGATTAACCATTATTGCGCATCACCGGGGAGACTTTCGTGTCGAACGCTGTAAAATATTAAACAAAACCAACTTGACACATTTAGAAACAACAGTGTGTGAAAACCACGTCCATATATTTTATATCTGCCAATTTCAAACTTCTTCTCGAAAAGAAGAATTTTCTTTCTGAAAATTATGTTTTGTTATTATTAAATCGTTGAAGAACACAGTAGCACAATTGAGTTCTTTATGCGTATTTATGGTCTGTTCCTATATGAACATATTTTCATAGTTCTGAATAAAGAAAAGACTAAAGACTCGTGCTTTTACGAAGCTTTATATAATTTAACCCATTGAAAAAAGGTAAAATATGTATTTGTGAATACCAACTTAAATTTTATTTATCTACATTTTACTATCTACTTACAGTTTTTCTGTACTTTTTAATACAGCATTTGCAATCCGAAACAAGGCCACGTTCAATGAAACATTGTTCAAACATGTGAATAAGATTTCAAATTTATAATTTGTTGGACGACGAGATTCAACGTTTGTCTGTCCGAGATAAAAAGGCAACCCAAAATAAAAATTAAAAATAATAATCGATGGAAAACATTACCGTAATTATATTTTCAAAAAAAAGGAGCATCTGTGTTAAAGTCCCTTTAAATAACAAACATTGAACAAATAACACAAGCTGAGAAGAAGGCTCTTAACCGTCGCCAAATCATTTTCCTTGTGCCATGTAACCACGATATTTTACTTTTCTTTGGGGATTTTAGTCCCTTACTTGCGCTTTGTTTTCATACCTGTCCGTATATTTATGATAAGTATCCTACGTGTGCCTTAAGCAACTGATTTACTTTAAGCACTTGAACATACAACGCGATGGACAAGATGGCATTTTTAATAGTGTTATGGAAAATAATTGCGTTATTCAACGTATACGAAAAAGAGAGTTGATCAATGTTGTTCAAATATTAGCTGAATTTAGGGGTAAAAAGAAATTCTCGAATACTGTCTCTGAAAAGAAAATAGTTTATATTCTGGAGTATTCTTAAATCCTAATTTCATAAAGTTAAACGTACTGACTAGAATTCTTTACATTGTATTATAATAACAATGTATCTCTGTTATTGCATTCTGATAACAATTTATCTCTGTTATTGCATTCTAATAACAATTTATCTCTGTTATTGCATTCTAAAAACATAAGTAGTTCTTCATTAAATTATGTGAAAAATCCAAGGACATGTTGTTGACAACAGACAACCTACGACTGAGAAAGACTAGCCTTGCCGTAAAACACGCTAGTTGAGTTCATGTTTGTTACAAAGAGATAATTAAAACGCGAGAATAAAAACAGGATTTTATGGTATCGAAGTTATTTTCTTCTGCTTTTCCGACCACAATGTTAATTCGTGATCTTGGTCTAGACAAATGAAATGGAAAACGACATATATAAATAACCATATTAATCTCGTTAGGNCAGTACTTGGTGTCTTTGGGGGAGATTTAAAGAGCGCTCCCACAATGGGGATCGAACCCGTGACCTCCCGATCCCTAGGCGGACACCATATCCATTACACCACGGCGATCTTGTAAATTGTCCGTATATTTATGGTAAGTATCGTACGTGTGTCTTAAGCAACTGATAAACCTTAAACACTTGAACATACAACGCGATGGACAAGATGGCATTTTAATATTGTTATGGAAAATAATAGCGTTATTCAACGTATACGAAAAAGAGAGTTGATCAATAATGTTCAAATATAAGCTGAATTTAGGGGTAAAAAGAAATTGTAGAATACTGTCTCTGAAAAGAAAATAGTTTATATTCTGGAGTATTCTTAAATCCTAATTTCATAAAGTTAAACGTACTGACTAGAATTCTTTACATTGTATTATAATAACATGTTGTTGACAACAGACAACCTACGACTGAGAAAGACTGGCCTTGCCGTAAAACACGCTAATTGAGTTCATGTTTGTTACACAGAGATAATTAAAACGCGAGAATAAAAAAAGGATTTTATGGTATCGAAGTTATTTTCTTCTGCTTTTCCGACCACAATGTTAATTCGTGATCTTGGTCTAGAGAAATGAAATGGAAAACGACATATATAAATACCCATATTAATCTCGTTAGGAAGGTTGCCTCCGCGTTCGTAATTCTTTATAAAACATTCTCGCAGATCTTGGTGAATAACGTACTGAGTTTAGTAGAGCTGTCACGACGTTACATCAACTCAGCATCAACCGAAGAAAAACGTTATCCTAGTATGAGTTCCTTTATTTATGGCAAGCGACCATTTGTCAGACAGTCGGACACATGGCAAAACGTTAACACACAGCACACACATATGAAACACGCAAAAGAACCACGGACAATGGAAAACACCGTGATACTGCCTTAGAAAGGCCAAAATAAACAATTGGATGTTTTAACGTGTTTTATGGACCTTCTTATATGATCAAACCCAAGTTAATTCAGATTTCTCTTTTCTCGCGTATTCAATTGAAAAACAAAGTTTCTTAAACCGTCTAGTGGCGAAACATGCTGCGTAAATCAAACACGTTTTGCATAAATATGTCGAAAAATACACAGTGTTAAAAGCAATTATAATTATTTGATGAAAAGGTTTTGGGAATACGTTTCATTATTGTTTTCTATTGAGAAAATAATTTTACGTGATTCAATCTCTGATGAGTACTTCATAGTATACTTTATTAATAACTGTAAGGCACATATCATATTTAGATACCCAAGTAATAAAATAGATAATTGGTTGTTTGCAGGTTTGTGAGACCATTATAAGTATCGGAAATTTATGTCTTTGCATTTGTACGTATCGGAAATAAGCAGTGTCATGTCCTATCTCTGAATCAGCTGTCTATTGACGTGAAAAAACTTTTTATCATCGGTTGATGATGGGCATATCGTTTTTTCTTGTGCTTGTGTCATCAAATAATGCTCTTTAATAAAGATTTGATTTTAATTATAGGTGAACATGATTCGAGTATCGAATGTAACGTATAGTGATTCTTCTGGAGATTATAACCACATGCGTGTTTAGGTGCTGTAAAGATGTCGGTATTCATTAAACAACTGTATAATCCGATACATTCCAAATTGGCTCTATCCGAGTGTTAAAAAATTGACGTATGATAGAAACAGTATGCATACACGTTCAGTAACCATGCACTCCCATATTATATATTTTAACTGAAACCTACACTATATCTCAACAAGTAGCAATTATTTTCGTTTTTCATCGACGTTCGCGGAGGACTAGATTGAAAATGCCTCAGCAAAATTACGCAACAAAATTAGTGATAATTACCACAGAGACGGAGATAAACGTTGTAAAATATTCAAAAGCTATACTTATTTAGAGACAGTGTGTAACAACCAAATATATATATATATATATTGGAATCTGTCGATTTCAATCTGCTTACCGTACCGTGATGGCTGCTGGAGGCCTGTACATTGTGTTTTGCTGATACTGTATCGTTAATACGCACGTCCAAACTTCAGATCGTTATGATTTTTGTTGAGCATGATGGCGCATGATATAAAGATATCATAACTGCAAAGTTTTGTCTTAGCTTACTTGATACTAGTAAAGTTTTTTAGCATCGAATCTTACTTCTTAAACGGTGTAAGAGAAGTATTTGTCTACAAATCCTCTTGCTTGTGCTATGTAACCAAGATTTTTACTTTAATTAGAATGACTTAAATAACTGTCTTGCAAACATGAAGAGGAAGCAGCAAAGTAAGAGCAAACACTCACATATATGCGTAATTACAAAATTGACAGAGAGAACCTCAATAATCAAGAGGAAATTCTAGATTTACAGTTTAAAATAAACTATATCTGTGTAGCAATAAATTACTGTTAGAGCCGTTGTAACAACTGAGCTACAGGATGCAAATACACAGGAGTGCATTAATACGGATGTGTTGTCGAAATAAAGGAGAATAATTTAATTAGGCCTAATTGAGACCATATTGTGTTTGTGAGATAAAAAAAATTCATACCACTACACCGATATCTGCATTAGATAAAGGTGCATGATATAGTTTTTATATTACGTCAACCGTATTTATATCAGTAAATGTTTGGAGGTAGATCATTTTGCTCGGAATTAACTATAAAGTCAGCAATTTTCGTAAAAGAGAATCAGTTGTAATACAACAAACAATTTGATACCAATATGTAATATATCGATTAAATTTCATTATTTCTTTACAAATGGAGACGTAGCGGTATGATAAACAGAAAAACAGGATACTTCCTTATCGTTTTGTAATATATAAGGCTTGCAGGAAACAAAAAACAGTACTTTTATTCTCAGCCTTACCTGATATATTACAAAAACGATAGGTCAATAACCAGTTATTCTCTATATATCAAAATTAAAATCAGTATTAATACTGCTGCTAAATTTATTTCAAATCTCATTAAGAGCGATACAATTGTAAGGAATATTCCCTTACACTAGAATTACACTGACTGATTTTATGACGAGTAGGAGGATAAGGACTTTCCTCAGACTTGAATTGAGTTCTTAGTCTCTGAGATGATGAACTTAAGATCAGAGTTTCATTAATAGTGAATCGGTGAAGATATCAGCTTTGCACAGGAAATTTGCTTTACTGACGTATACAACGATGATGAGAAACATTTGCGACTTCGAAACAAATATAAACAAAGTGAACCCTCACATGTCGCACATGAGAGAAATGTTATTATATAAACAACTTGGTCCTTTACTCATTGCAAGTAGCTAATGGTCAAACAGCGTGACACAACACAAAAGCAAAACATATAGCAGACGGCTTGTAACCAATCTCGCCATTAAAAGCATTTTTTTACAAACATTTAATAACCGTTCAAAAAGTGGTACCAATTATTTTTCCTTTGTTAACAAATGCAAAATGTATGCATACTTGTTTTGAAATGTGTTGGTAAGTTGTATCATATCAAGAGAGCATCTTGTAAAGGCAATTGTGCATATGCACACTAAAGTGTTTTTGAAGTGTCGTCCCAGATTAGCCTGTGCAGTCCGAAAAGGCTTATTAGGGACTTCACTTTCCGCCTAAACTGGATTTTTGCTAAGAAGAGACTTTCTTTAAAGCCTCTATAACGCTTAAAAATTAACGACAATTTCCTAATACATTTCGTCAAATAAAGATAACATATAAATAATCAGTATTCTTTATAGCAAAAGCCAAATTTTCAACGTTAGATGTGCTCTGATAACATAGATTTGTGTAGATACAAAATACACGTTTGTATTTATTTGTGACACAATTTATTCCATTTTAATTTTCCGAAAATAAATCTATTCGTACGACACGGGAACACTAAAACGGTACCATGTTAGTGTTCATGTGTCGTATGCATAGATATTGTTGCGAAAAAATTAAAATGGAATTAAATATGCTTAAAAAAATAAAAACAAGCATTTTGTATCTAAACACATCTATGTTACCAGACCACATCTGGCGTAGAAATTTCGGCAATTGCCACAAGGAACATTGATTTTTCATTGTTTAACTTTATTTTAAGAAATATTGTACGAAATGTTCGTTGATTTTGAGTAGTAATGGGACTTTAAACAAAAACATATCATTAAAGCGGAAAGGGTCGTTCCTGATAAGCCTTTTAATATTGTGTAGCCCGCCTTCGCACACGTTTCTCGTTGTAGTATCCTATCTTAAAACGTAATAGTGATGTAAGTAAACATCAATGCTTTCTCTGCACTCCGAAGAAAAGAATAACATAACGAGTGTCTTTCACTGAAAATATGTCGTCCTGTAAATAAATATTGCTTTTAAGAATACCATAACACACATTGAAACATTTGGTAAAGGTTAGGTAGAGGACAACAAAATAAAAAAATGTTTAAAATTCTTAAAAAAAAGTATATATAACGTACAAAAGAAAATGTCGTTTAAGCACATTTCATATTTTAGATTCTTAACCTTAGTAGCTATCTTGTGAAGTGATCGAAGTAGAACCTTCCTTATTTTGTAGACTACCCTCAACAAATGTGTGTGTTAATTCCAGATTAACGAACTGATTTTGAACATATTACAGGGACATGTATTTGTTTCACAATTTGTTAATAAGAGCATAACTATTCTAAAACACTCGTAGATGATTACCAGAAACAAATAATTGTGTTAAATAAATCTGAAAATCCAAATATAAGTTAAGACCGAAATGACGCTTCTTGTTTAGCTTTCATAGTCATGTTCTGAACCGACGATGAACAATTAAAAAATGTTGTAGGACATAATTTTTAAAATATAGCACATTGTAATGCCCTATAGAATTATAAAATTATCTCATATCTGTCTTTAGTATACCTGATGTTGTTTGCATCAAGGAATATTCATTAATAATGTTCTTATCACATTCCACAAAAATATACATCTTTCACATCATTAAAAAATTATGAAATGACATTAATAAAAGGAAATACAGCTTCGTAATTTAATTGATATGCAATTCCCTATGGCTTTTTATAGGTGTCTCTTGAATGTCATTTATCATTTGCCAAGTTACGAATGCAACGAAGCTTGAAATAGAAAAAGCTGCAGCATTCACATTTAATTCTAACGAAGTTATTATTATCCGTTAAATGTAAAAGGGGCTACGAATTTGGCACTTTTACCAGACGACCTTCATACTTTGTATATGAGAATCCAAAAAAGAACATCTTTTATCTAAAAGTATCAGATACAAAGTATTGATATTGTAAGATAGTTATTGACCAATATGCAATTGTAAAAGTAAATTGATGATGACACGATGCCTGTAGAACAACAATTCATGAAGTTGCAATTGAAACATTGCCTTTGCGACAACAAATTGTTCAATAGCGATTGAAACGGTGTGTAAGCGACATCAATAGGCCAAGTAGCTAATCAAACGTTGTCTAAGCGACAATCATTAGTTAAAGTTATGCGTTGGCCGTGTCGAATCTTCATCCGAAGAAGGTTGTCTTACTTCTCATATTACCGCCGAAAGGCGTAAAGTGAGGTTGCGGACAACGAACGACTGCTTTGCGACTATCATAGGACTAATGCTTTCCATTCCATGCTCAGCAAAATATTATAAAAATGAAAAACCACTAACGCTGACAGCTATATGATGAATGAAAACTGACGAAAACGCCTGGCATAAAAAAAGTAGGAAGAAGCAACGCATCTACAGCAAAAAAACATGGCAACAGAGACTTAGTGGATCTGCAGATAAGCGTGCTTAAAACCGAGCGTGATAAGTGTATAAGCTCGTTATCTTCTTGTTCTTCTTCAGTAAATAATTACGTCTAGTTAAATGTCAACCATCGACTTGCCTGACTATAATTAAATTCCAGGGATAGCAACGTGTACGTCAGCAGCTAAATGGCGCAAAAGATCTGAGTGGAATAATGTCGTGGAATATAGCTCCGAAGATCACGCAAAGTAAGTTAAAGACATTTATAAACAACTGAAATGGATCTATTTCAGTAAATTGATTCAGATGCGTAAGGAATGTGATATTTAAAAACAAAACACTTCTTTACTTTACTTTGCTGCTTCCATATCGGCTAAGAGCCGGAAATTTACTGAGTGAAGATGTTAAGGTTACTTAATGCAGGATACATCTTAAAACGTCCACCAGTTGAAAATACCATTTACAATGCATCGTTTCTTTGCAGAGGGCCTTTATACTGTGACCGGGGAGTGTAAACATGATAGGTTGGTGCATGCTCAATCTCCATGACAACAATTATTATTGTGCCTGTGGTTTTTGTCAGATCGTGCTAGGAGACATTTAAAGATATTTAGACAAAAGATTAATGATCGGTTACCATGGTGAACTTTTGTTTTATTGAGCGTGATTGGTCTAATTGACGATATCAAGCTTAAGAAATGTATTTACAGTCCAATATTAAATATAATTTACAAAAGATCATGATAACGTAGAAAATGAACATTTACCGAAACAGTTTTCTTGCATTTTTTTCTCAAGATCTGGACAAATATTTTAAAGTGTTGCGGAAGAGGAATAGACCGAATTGCGTTACAAGCTTTGGAATCAAACGTCATGACACTATTTTATACAGTCAGTATCTTCCTCGTCGCATGTTTCTTTAACTACTGATTCTACAAGAGTGTTAAGGATATATCTTGTAGTGGATATTTTTATCTTTGACAACTTCAACATTTAAGCGTAAATAAACATTAATTCATAGCATCACAATGGAAATCAGCTACTCAATGGGTGGATGCTAAACATTGAAATAAATTTACAAACATAGAACCTTACAGAGGTAATATTCAGAGCACACACAAACCTGTATATCTCAAAGATGTATTGGAAAATTCAACAATAAACGCACGTGGAATGAAGGAAATGTTACCAGAAGATTTTAATATTGTTAATTATACATTACAATTTAAATGCACATTAAAGTGAAAAAAATGTCTTTTAGAAATAATGCAATTTATATGTTAAGTACAACTTTTTAAAAATTATTCTCTCAAATTCTTTTTTTGTATCGAATTAAGAGACAATCCTTACTTTTCATAATTGGAGAACAACTCCTTACAAATAACCCAGATGTTCTACCCGCACATTACTCTTTGACTCAGTGTGCCTTACGATCAGATATAAACACAGATGCTCGAGGTGCTTTTTTATGGCAAGTGGCCAAATGCCGAACATTCTGACACATTACAAGAACACTAGAATCTTAACGAACAAAATCAAAACCGCAACAAGAACACACCAAATTAATACACGTTGGGCCTTCGCACGGTAAATTCATCGATTTGGGGGGGGGGGGGTTAAATCAGTTTAACGAAGCTCCAAATTTGATCAAACCCCCAGTTAATATTGAAATTCTAGTCCTCATGTGTTCATATACAAAATTACGTTGCGTTTTAGTGGCCTACAAGTAGACCAGTAAAACAATATCAATACGGTTTGCTAGAATGTGTATAAAACACTCTTTCAAAGGCCTAAGGCTTATGTAGCATAACGGTTGTATCAATAAGTTAGTAATTGATCTTATAGAGGTTGAATGGCAACTTCGATTCCTGTGAACTTCTTTTGATCTTTGACCAGTACTTTCTATTATATATTATTTATTAAAGACAACGCAGGGAACACTTCAGATACATTGGAAAGTTTAATTTCAACGTGAGTAGTTTCTGATATGGTTACAAAAATCGTTATTTCTTTACGTTTTATTATATCAGTAACAAGATATGTAGATTAATGTAAGTCCTTGAAAATACCCTAGGAAATATAAAGGTCTACAAATCGCGTTCATTTCACCTAGTAACATTTTCTAGGCTTAGTGTTCGTGTTACTATCTCGAGAAAGCTCAAAATGAGAAGACTTTCAACAGGGAGCAATGGTATGAGCAAAGTAACACACAGTAATAAAACTATGATTAAATTTTATTTTATTTACAGAAACGATTGCATCAGTTAACAAGCTGTGCTAATGCTTCGCTCTAAAATAGTGTCTAAATTGACACGCACAAAATGGTTTCAGTTGACGATAACATGCACTTAGTTATCTTTACTCATACGTGTGTCATCAAATTAAGCAATTCATGTACATATACACAAAAAATGGAACTTCAAATGCACCAGCAGGAAAACAACCTTATAATAGCAAGTTTTCCGATTGTCTAGATGACAAACAGATTGACACAGCTCAAAAGGCACGATACCTGCTTTGATCTTCAAATCTCAATATACATGTATACATATAAGTTTTCAACATCCCACATAAAACATTTCTGAAACGTTGAAGCCAAACTACGTTATCGAAATAAAGTGATTATTCCCTTTTAAGAGAGTTTATTAATGTGCTGCTGGAAAAGTATGTCGTCTAGATAATTATTTCGTTTGTCTAGATAATTATTTTGTTTAATTATGATCATTTATATTTACCTAGGCCTATGGGATTTGAACGAAAGCCGAACAGATTTAATCCGAAACATTTCAATTTGTCTTTATCCGAATATTAAGCCACGAACGTAAGACATTATTAAGTATGCATGCGCGTTGCTTGAAATTCAGTAACCATGCTATCCCATCCACTACATTTTCAAAGAAACTGCAGTAAATCACAAAACGTACTGCGTCTTGCACTGACAAAACCTGAGGCCTAGACTAAAACTGCGTCCCTAAAATAACGCTTCACAATTATTGCGCAATCCCGGTGAGACTTTCGTTTCGAACGCTGTTGAATATTAAACAAAACAAACTTGACACATTTAGAAACAGCAGGTTGTGAAAACCAAGTCCATATATTTAAGATATGTCAAATTCAATGTTCTTCTCGAGCAGTCAAAGCTACTGGATTTCTGAAAAATGTTACTACTAAATCGTTATAGAACACGCTCGCACACTTCAGTTCATTGAGTATTTCTGGTGTGGTCCTATATGGACATATGTTCACAGTTCTGCTTAAAGAAGATACTTAAGATCCGTGTTTTACGAGGCTGTTCAATATAATTTTGAACCATAAAAAGGTCAAAAAGGTAGGCGAATACCTACTTATAGTTTTTGTTCTACTTTGACAAAAGCTTGCTAGTTATGTCAGTGAGTAACACAAAAATGAACTACGGTCGACAGTTGGACATCTCCTGTGCAATTACTTTAAAACCAAAGAAGATGTTTCAGAGCATAAGTCTAAACATAACATTGTAGCAATATTGAAAGACATACGACCCAAACACTTGTTACCATGTTTTTATGCAAATATACGTGATTTCACTGCGATAAGTTGGGAGTCAGCTGTAAAACAGTTTTGAAATCCAGATGGATGTTTCTTAAAGATGAGATGTTCATGTTCCTTATATCTTTAAAGGAAGGCCCCACTGGATTAAACCGTGTAAAATCAATCGTTTTAAGGAATGAGATGGTTGCTAGCCGAAGTATCCCTTTTTTAAATAATGTGAAACATCCAAGAACATGTTGTTGACGATAGACGACGTACGACTGAGAAATACTGGTCTTACCGTAAAACACGCTAATTTAGTTCATGTTAGTTACACAGAGATAATTAAAAAGCAAGAATAAAAAAACGCAAGGATTTTATGATATCATAGTTTTCTTCTGCTTTTCCGACCACAATGTTAATTATTGATTTTGGTCTAGATAAATGGAAAACGACATATGTAAATTCCCATGTAAATGTCGTTTGGCAAGTTGCTTCCGCGTTCTTCAATTAACATTAACGCCGATCTTGGGTTTAGTAGAGCTTTAACGATGTTACATCAACTCAGCATCTGCCGAAGAGAAACGTTATCATAGTACGAGTTCCTTTATTTATGGCAAGCGAACATTTGTCAGCCCGGTTTACATACACCACACAAAAAATCAGACGCGCAAAAGAACCACGGACACTGGATAAGATCTGTTTTACCGCCATAGTACGGATGGTTTAACATGTTTTATCGAGCTCCTAATATGATCAAACCCAAGTCAATCCAGATATTCTCTTTTCTCATGTGTTCCCTTGCAAAACACGTCCTGTTTCTTAAACCGTCTAGTGGCGACACATACTGCGTAACTCAAACACGTTTTGCTAAAATATGTCAAAATCGACACAGTTGTAAAAGCAAATATAATTATTTGATAAAAAGATTTTGTGAATACTTCAGTAATTGGTTTCTATTGAGAAAATTACTTTTACGTGATTCTATCTATGACGAGTACTTCATATTTTACTTTATTTATAACTGGCAGTCACATATCACATATAGATACCCAAATAATAAAATAGATATTAGGCTGGTTGCTAGGTGGTGAGACGAGTATTAGTATCGCGAGAATAGCGGAAATATGTCTTTGAATGTGTACGTACCAGAAATAAGAAGTGCCATGGCCAAGCTATGAATTACTTCTATTGACCCTTGTTATCATCGGTTGATGATGGGCATATCTATCTTAACTTATGCTTGTACAACTAAATAATGCTCTTTAAGAAAGATTTGATTTTTAAGTATAGTTGAACTTGATCCGAGTATCGAATTAAACGTATAGTGATTTGTTTCTGTGGATTCAATCACACTCTTGTTTAGGTGCTTTAAGCATGTAGGTATTCATAATACAACTATATATCGCAGATGCATCATTTCGGAAAATGTTTTGTTGATGCTAGACTACGATGCTAAATTTAGGAAAATTCTTCCCTTTAATTGGAACTCAATACTTTATATTCACGAGTATACAATATTTACCTTCGCTTACTGGATTTGAAAGTAAGCCGAATAGATTTAATCCGAAACATTCCAAATTGGCTCTATCCGAGTGTTAAACAATTGACGTATGCTAGATACAGTATGCATACACGTCCAGTAACCATGCACTCCGATATAGTATATTTTAACTGAAACCTACACTATATCACTACATCCTAACACGGAGAAAATATTTTCGTTTTTCACCGACGTTCACGAGGACAGGATTAAAAA
Source organism: Dreissena rostriformis (assembly GCA_007657795.1). NCBI lineage: Eukaryota > Metazoa > Mollusca > Bivalvia > Myida > Dreissenidae > Dreissena > Dreissena rostriformis. The sequence continues at coordinate 99,316 of VMBQ01003513.1, forward strand.
TGCCTCACGAAAATTACGCAACAAAATTAGTGCGAAACACCACAGCGACCGAGAATAACGTTCTTAATTATTCAAAAGCTAGACAAATTTAGAGACAACAATGAGTGAAAACCCAAATCTATATATGTGGGATCTGTCAATTTCAATCTGCTTACCGTACCGTCATGGCTGCTGGAGTCCAGTACATTATGTTTTGCTGATACTATCTCGTTATATAATACGCACGCCCAAAGGTCAGATCGTTATGATTGCTGCTGAGCATCGCACATGACATCAATCCGTATGCACACATATGTTCATAGTAAAGAATTCAGAACAATATTAACATTCATAACACAATTCTTATGTGTGCTCACGAACCTTAACCAGATACGCTTAACAACTCAGTTAAATTCAAAATGGTTCAAGAACCATATGCGAATAACTAAAACGAATTTTAATTCAACAACTTGTAAATACAGCAGATTCAACGCAAAACATATTCTCATTCAGAAAGACACTGTAAGACTGTGCATGAATATTTTTGTTTTAAATATAATTAAATTTACTACGGAAATTTAAATTAATAAATTCATCAATTATTAAAGGTCGAATTTAAGGTATACGTGGCCTTCTTACGGTGATGTCAGTGAGGTTGTTGGCTGTTTTTACATCAAGCATATCTTTACTGCAATTGTTTTTCTTAACTTACTTGATACTAGTAAGGTATTTTAGTATCCAAGGTAACTTCTAAAACGGTGTAAGAGATGTGTTGGTCGAAATCCTTTTCCTTGTGCTATGTAATCAAGATCTTTACTTTCACTTAAAATGACTTAAATAACTGTCTTGCCCAAAGAAGGAGAAAACAGCAAAGTAAGTGTTAGTAAACCAATATATATGCTTAATTACAAAATTACAGAGAGAACTTCATTAACCAAGAGGGATTTCTGGATTCACAGTTTCAAATAAACTAAATCTGTGTAGCAATTAATTACTGTTAGAGCCGTTGTTACGACTGAGCTACAGGATGTCAAATGCACAAGAGTGCATTAATACGAATGTGTTGTACAAATAAAGGATAATTTAATTAGGCCTAATTGAGACCATATTGAGTTTGTGAGATAACTTGTTAATCATACCACTACACCGATATCTGCCTAAGATAACGGTGCATGATATATTTGATATCACGTCAACAAGATTAATATCAGTTATTTTTTGGAAGTAAATCATATTACTCGGAATTAACTATAAAGTCAGCATTTTTGATAAATGAGAATCCGTTTTAATACAACAAACAAGTTGATACTAAAATGTAATAAATTTTAGACACAAAAAGCAATAAAAACAGAAAAAAAAACCTTTTTAACAAATATTGAGCACAAGTGCTCATGACGTCATAATTAACACGCCAAAATATTCATTCCCGCTGAAAAATAAAACTTCGTAGCGATTTTATTTCCTTATTTTTTTTTAAATGGAGACGTAGAATTATGATTAACAGAAAAATAGGATAATGCCTGATCGTTTTGTAATTTTTCAGGCTCAGCACGTAAAAATATCTGTTATTCTCAGCTTCACCTGATATTTTACAAAAACGATAGGGCAGTAACCAGTTATTCTCTATATATCAAAATTAAAATCAGTATTACTACTACTGGGAAATTAATTTCAAATCCAATTAAGAGCGATGAGATTGCTGGACATTATTATATTGAATCGGTGAAGATATCAACTTCGCACCGGAAAGCTGCTTTACTGACGTAAACAGCGATGACGTAAAAGCATTCACGACTTCGAAACAAATATGAACGAAGTGAAACCTTACCTGCCGCATAGGAGGGACATGTTATTATGCATAACACATTCAAAATGTATGCATACTAGTTTATAAATGTGATGGTAAGTTGTCTCATATCAAAAGTGCATCTTGTTAAGGTAATTGTGCATATGTACACTGAAGTGTTTTTGAACACGCTACCTACTATATACAGCAGCGAGAAATCTATTGGATATGTAGGAATTTGTAGAAGTTCAAACATCTCATATTAGTAACGACTACGTATAGCGTCCATAATATAACGGGTACTTGTACCAATCAGACCCAAGTAGAATTTAATATCTGAACTCGAATATGTATAGGTATTGCATATGGCATTATTTGGACAAAGCAAAACAAACAAACAAAATCACACATTATGACATAGTTTGATTTCGACAGAGTATTTAGGTGGATTGGATTAGCTACATCATAATAATTACCAATCAGTGTCAGCGCATATGTTTGCATCATGGCGGGAGATTGTGTGTGGGTGTTCATTTACAATTAAAGAGTGGCGTATCTGACGTATATGATGTCTGTAAACACTGATCACTTTATCCCGTTACTCAAAAACAGATTACGAGACCAGAACATCACTGATTGGAATTTCGGTGTCACAACATCTAGTTCAACGATTTTATCTAAGGAACTAAAACCGTATTTAAAAGATCATCGTATATTGATATTGTTGATAATAAAAAGAATAGGAACATAATAGCTAAAATACGATTTTCTTCTCACATATTATTTATAGAAATGGGAAGACACCAGAACATTTTCAGAGA
>VMBQ01003514.1:5105-20806 GCA_007657795.1 Dreissena rostriformis
TTTTTATGCCCCCTTTCGAAGAAAAGGGGGTATATAGTTTTCGCACTGTCCGTCAGGCGGTCAGGCTGTCAGGCCGTCAGGCTGTCGGTCTGTCACACTTTTCGTGTCCGCTCTCTAATTCAAATAGTTTTCATTCGATCTTTACCAAACTTGGTCAGAAGTTGTATCCAGACAATATCTAGGTCAAGTTCGAATATGGGTCATGCCGGGTCAAAAACTAGGTCATGGGGTCACTTAGTGCATTTTAAGGATTTAGCATGGTGTCCGCTCTCTAATTGAAGTAGTTTTCATCCGGTCTCCACCAAATTTGGTCAGAAGTTGTGTCTAGGTCAAGTTTGAATATGGGTCATGTCAGGTCAAAAACTATGTCAGGGGTTCACTTAGTGCATTTTAAGGATTTAGCATGGTGTGTCCATCACACTCTTCGTGTCCGCTCTCTTATTCATATAGTTTTCATTCGATCTTCAACAAACTTACTCGGAAGTTGTATCTAGACAAAATCTAGGCCTAGTTCGAATATGGGTCATGCCAGATCAAAAACAAAAATGACATATGTAACAAACAACAAAATTTAAATATTGAACACCTGTTATGCAGCAAACTAATACTTTAATAAAATGTAGGCGCTGTATTTCTCAAAAACATTTACACAGTTATACTTTTATGTAGTGACAAAGTAACAGTTGGGGGCATCCGTGTCCTGTGGACACATTTCTTGTTTTATTTATATAATGTGTCCTAATATTTAATCACATTTTACTCTGGTTTTCAGTATTGACAGATGCACACAAACGAGTTATATATGACCTGTATGGAGAGAAAGGCTTGGAGTCCTATGGACTTGAGGTAATCAATGTTTTTTTGCCATCATCAATTTTGAGCAAACTAATGACCAATGGAAGAAAACGTAACCCTTGCATGCTGGGAAATTTGTCGTCTGCTAAAATGTTGTCTGCTAAATTTCTAAAATTAGCATTTTCTTCGATTTTTTTTTAAAGAATACTATCAGAATAGCAAACAGTTTGGATCCTGATGAGACGCCACGTTCTGTGGCGTCTCATCTGGATCCAAACTGTTTGCAAAGGCCGTCAAAATTCGGTTCCAGCGCTTAAAGGGTTAAAGACACAAGATACTAATACTCTTCAAATGGAAACAAGGAAGCAACAATCAGTTGAATGGATAATAGAAAATATGAAAAAAACAAACGGTTTATATGATCAAGCGAACACTGCATGCTTTGTGAAACGCGTTTGATTGGTTGAATTTCTCTGTTGAATTCGGCATGGAAACCAATGAGGTGTCTCATTTATTATTTATTGCTACCTAATTGCGCATGCCTTATCTCAAACGGTAAATCAAAATGCATAGTGTATTTGAGTGAACGTGGTTATGGTGATCATCTGGTTTGATGTTTACAGATTGTATCGCGGACGAAGACGCCGGCAGAAATCATTGCCGAGTACAAACGTATACAAGAAGATGAGGAACAGAAGAGGCTGGAGCGACGGACCAATCCTCATGTAGGCGTTAAGTCATGGTTTGAAACCATTTTCCGAACCAAGCCTCATGTAGGGGTTAACTCGGAGTTTGAAACCATTTTACCAACCAATCCTCATGTAGGCGTTAAGTCATGGTTTGAAACCATTTAACCAACCAATCCTCATGTAGGCGTTAAGTCATGGTTTGAAACCATTTAACCCACCAATCCTCATGTAGGGGTTAAGTCATGGTTTGAAACCATTTTACCAACCAGTTCTCATGTAGGCGTTAAGTCATGGTTTGAAACCATTTTACCAACCAATCCTCATGTAGGCGTTAAGTCATGGTTTGAAACCATTTTACGAACCAAGCCTCATGTAGGCGTTAAGTCATGATTTGAAACCATTTTACGAACCAAGCCTCATGTAGGGGTTAACTCGGGGTTTGAAACCATTTTACGAACCAAGCCTCATGTAGGGGTTAACTCGGGGTTTGAAACCATTTTACAAACCAAGCCTCATGTAGGGGTTAACTCGGGGTTTGAAACCATTTTACGAACCAATCCTCATGTAGGCGTTTAGTCATGGTTTGAAACCATTTACGAACCAATCCTCATGTAGGGGTTAACTCGGGGTTTGAAACCACTTTTTGTGACTGCATTCTGTCTTTATCTCTTACGAGAAGCAACTTTTTGGGAAAACTGGGCTTCATGTATGTGCGTAAAGTGTTAGCCCAGATTAGCCTGTGCAGTCGGCATAAGCTAATCAGGGAGGATACTTTCTGCTTTTATGGAAATTTTGTTTAAAGGACGTCTCTTCTTAACGAAAATCCAGTGAAGGCCGAAAATATTGTCCCTGATTAGCCTGTGCAGACTGCACAGGATTATCTGGGTCATCACTTGAAGGACATGCATAATGCCCAGTGTTCTCAAAATAAGGCTCCAATGTTTCAAAGAGGTAAAATGATAGCGTAGTATTGGTACTTAAATAATATTGATTCTCTTCGAAATCTTTACATATTATTTTACTAGATATTTGGGATTTTTTTATCTTCCAATAGGGAAAGTTTGAAAGTGAATTGCATTGGGAAGATACCTTTTAAGTGTATCCCAGTGTATATTCATTATTGGAAAAAAGCTGCATTCAAAATGAAAAATAACAATATAAGCATTTACCGGTAATTTCACTGGTAAAGTGTTATACTTACAATAATCTTTTGAGAGGGATACTTTTAACAATCTTTTGGAAGTGAACATCGTCCTCTTTATCTTACATTCTTCCGTTTTCAGAGCTCAGTGGAGATGGTGATAGATGCAACATCACTCTTTGAAAGAGACGAATATGCGTAAGTCCCCTTATTGTTTAAGATTGGTGAACAACGTTTTTTTCAATGAGATAAAACTGATGAATATGCGTAAGTAACTGGGCCTCTTTTTGTGCCTCCTTTGAGAATGGTGTAAACCTGTTTTTTCCATTAGTGGATGTCCTGTTCCTGCACAAAGTTCAACAGTTTTTGTTTGATCTTAATTAAATTTAATGAAAAACAATTCATTTGTGGGTATAATGTCTTTTTGAGTGCAATGACTATGATGATTTGGCGGGGTATGGTGAAATAATTGCTTTTGAAATTATTGTTTATTTCCCTCATTTTCTATCCTAATTTGACTAAACTACTGAACAGTTTTTAAATGATAGTTCAAGAACAAACTGAATTGTTGGTGGAATTGGTGAGTTATCTTTTTTCATTTTTTCAATTAAAAGAAATTTGCCTTTTCAACAGTTTTTGCTCCTGATGTCCAGCAATTTCCACCTAATATAGATCAGTAATCACAAAGATTTCTTTAAGCCTTTGAGCGCTGGAACCGGATTTTGAAGGCCTTTGCAAACAGTTTGGATCCAGATGAGAGGCCACAAAACGTGGCGTCTCATCAGGATCCAAACTGTTTGCTATTCTGATAGTATTCTTTGGAAAAAAAATCGAAGAAAATGCTAGTTTTAGAAATTCAGCAGATGACATTTTAGCAGACGACAAATTTCCCAGCATGCAAAGGGTTAAAATGCCTAAGGACAGAAATGTTCTACAAACAATTTGTGCTGTTGCATCAATTGTCTCCTCATAATATTGAATCATTTTTCTGAAATGTTGCTTTTAACCTAGAAGGGGCATGAGATTGCGCTTAAACTAAAAGCGGCATAACTTTTATTCTTGTTGCTTCACACGTTTCCTTTCAAATATTGCTTTTAAGCTAGGAGCGCTTGTTGTTGCAGAGAGTTCTCAGACTCAATGCCAGAGATCAACTCTCTAACGGTGTCACAGTCGGTGGAATGTCCGCTCACAAGCCAGGACACGGGCATCATTAGCTGGAACGTCAATGCTGCCAATGGGCGGGGAACCGGCAGCTTCACCACCACGTACAGGCGCCTTCTTGCCAATAGGGGAACCATACAAGTGAGTAGTGCTACCTCACCAGCTGGGTAAGTGTTGCTTGAAGATATGAACCACGTCCTGGGAAAATTGGGCTTAATGCATGTGCGTAAAGTGTCATCCCCGATTAGCAGTCCGCAAAGGCTAATCAGGGACCACACTTCACTTTTATAGAATTTTTCGTTTAATTAAAGGAACCCTTCTTAACAAAAATCTTGTCTAGGCGGAAACTGTCATGGCTAATCTGGGACGACACTTTACGCACATGCATAAAGCCAAGTTTTCTCAGAGGGAGGCTCATATTATTATACCTCGCAACCATGGCAACCATGGTGGTGTACTTGATATCGTATCAGCCTTTCGTGATCTGGCGGTCTCGGGTTTGATCGCCACTCTTAGAGCTCTCTCATGATTTCCTCCAAAGGCACCATTTACTGGTTCTGCCCAGAAAACAGACCAGAAGATGTCTCAAAATAAATAGGTTTTAACCTAACTAGAACTTAACTTAATCACACTAGTGAGTACCAGTACCTTCACACGGAGATAACTACTCTACTAGGTTCAATCGTTGAATACCGGTAAGATAATTTACCCCAAACAAGATTTGCAGTCACTCTTCAGGAGTTTCATTTATTCTGAGCTCGGCTGTTTTCAAAGAAAACCCAAGGTATTGTCATAGCCAGCTCGTCCACGGTCCGCTGGGTCCGAAAACTTTAACATTGGCCATAACTTTTGCAATATTGAAGATAGCAACTTGATATTTGGCATGCACGTGTATCTAATGAAGCTGCACATTTTGAGTGGTTAAAGGTCAAGGTCATCCTTCAAGGTCAATGGTCAAACAAACTTTTGTATGCCCCCGAAGGTGGGCATATAGTGATTGCACTGTCCATCTGTCCGTCCGTCTGTCTGTCCTTCTGAAATTCCGTTACACTTTGCGTTTAGGTTTCGAAAAATGTTCATAACTTCTATGTGGCTTCACATGTAGCCTTTATATTTGGTATGCATGTGTATCTCATGGAGCTGCACATTTTGAGTGGTGAAAGGTTAAGATCAAGGTCATCCTTCAAGGTCAAAGTTTAAAAAAAAAAAAAAAATCAAAGCGGCGCAGTAGGGGGCATTGTGTTTCTGACAAACACATCTTTTTGTTTTTCATGTGTATCTCATGGACCTGCACATTTTAAGTGGTGAAAAGGTCAAGGTCATCCTTCAAGGTCAAAGGTAAAAAAATAAAATCCATGCACCAACAGCCGAGCGTTGGCACCCGCTATGCGGTGCTCTTGTTAGGAAGGTGGATTAGTTCCAAAGGTAGGAAAGCAAATTAAATGTTTCATTTGCTAAAGCTTCAAGAAGTAGCCGGGTGTGGTTACATGGTTTTGGTCAAAATGACAGGGTGATTAACCTTCCTTGTGGGTCTTAATGACAGTATGTCGGTCTGAATGGATATAGCAAGCTTGCATTAACTCTTTCAGTGCTGGAACCGGATTTTGAAGGCCTTTGCAAACAGTTTGGATCCAGATGAGACGCCACAGAACGTGGGGTCTCATCAGGATCCAAACTGTTTGCTATTCTGATAGTATTCTTTGAAAAAAAATCAAAGAAAATGCTTATTTTAGAAATTCAGCAGACGACATTTTAGCAGATGACAAATTTCCCAGCATGCAAAGGGTTAAGACCTAGCTTGAGATTTTATTCATGGCTAGTGGGTAAAAGGTCAAGGTCACAGTCGTTACAGTAGATTAACAGTATCAGCTCAATTACTTGAGTTTTGATGGGGTTATTGCACTGATAGTTCTGTGTAGGTAGCTTACTTGAAGATCTAGCTTTGGATTGCATTAGGTGTCAGTCAATGACAAGGTAAAGGTTGCTGCTACTGAAAAATCTGCAAAGACGTGGTTTCCAGTCTACAACTTTAATTTGCATTGACCAATCTTGATGAAACTTTGGTTTTGACAAGCCTGCATAAAGACCTAGCATGAGATTGTATTTGGGATTAGTTGTGTCATGGTCAATGTCTCTTATTAAACTTTTTTTAAATGGTTTCCTCTCAATAACTCTAGTTGGGTTGGAGAAATTGCTCTGACATTTTTATGTAGGTAGCTGACATGCAGACCAAGCTTTAGAGTCCATTTAAGGCCAGTTGGGTTAAGGTCAAGGTCAAATGATGCCATGATACTGCACATGTTTGCTTTTTTTAACAAGGTGGGTACTGGTAACCGTAGTTTACACAGCTACATGCGTAAAGTGTCGTCCCAGATTAGCCTGTGTGGACATGTAGGTGCACCTTAGTTTATATACCACAGGGTTCATTGTTCATCAATGCAGGTATGCTGATGGGATCAAATTAATATGCTGTTTAAGTGGTCTTTTGTGATTAATACTTATTCATACTCGCATGTTTCTTCTTTTAAGGCTGCATTGCAGTTTGGCAATAAAGATGATCTAACGTTAAGATGGTCACACAATGTGAACAAGAATTGGTAAGACAATGTAGTCAAAAGAACAGCTAATGTTTGTTCAAAACATCATTATAGCTTATTGTAATTCGATACATTGAATGTACAGTTGAGCACACTTTGTCAAATATTTTCCTTCATGTATTTTCATTGGTAACATGTCAACTAGTGTTTTTTGAATTCCTTTTTCTTGACTGTTGCTTTTGCAATGTAATAATATGAACTATTCTTATTAAAGTCATTAAATTCCCCTTTTTTTGTATGAGATCTAAACATATTATCATTAGCATTATGAATGGCATAAACCAATGCCATAATGAAATTGGCTTAAACCAATGCCATTATGAAATTGGCCTATANATGTAGGTAGCTGACATGCAGACCAAGCTTTAGAGTCCATTTAAGGCCAGTTGGGTTAAGGTCAAGGTCAAATGATGCCATGATACTGCACATGTTTGCTTTTTTTAACAAGGTGGGTACTGGTAACCGTAGTTTACACAGCTACATGCGTAAAGTGTCGTCCCAGATTAGCCTGTGTGGACATGTAGGTGCACCTTAGTTTATATACCACAGGGTTCATTGTTCATCAATGCAGGTATGCTGATGGGATCAAATTAATATGCTGTTTAAGTGGTCTTTTGTGATTAATACTTATTCATACTCGCATGTTTCTTCTTTTAAGGCTGCATTGCAGTTTGGCAATAAAGATGATCTAACGTTAAGATGGTCACACAATGTGAACAAGAATTGGTAAGACAATGTAGTCAAAAGAACAGCTAATGTTTGTTCAAAACATCATTATAGCTTATTGTAATTCGATACATTGAATGTACAGTTGAGCACACTTTGTCAAATATTTTCCTTCATGTATTTTCATTGGTAACATGTCAACTAGTGTTTTTTGAATTCCTTTTTCTTGACTGTTGCTTTTGCAATGTAATAATATGAACTATTCTTATTAAAGTCATTAAATTCCCCTTTTTTTGTATGAGATCTAAACATATTATCATTAGCATTATGAATGGCATAAACCAATGCCATAATGAAATTGGCTTAAACCAATGCCATTATGAAATTGGCCTATAGCAATGCCATAATGAAATTGGCTTAAACCAATGCCATTATGAAATTGGCTTAAACCAATGCCATAATGAAATTGGCTTCAACCAATGCCATTATGAAATTGGCTTATACCAAGGCCATAATGAAATTGGCATAAACCAATGCCATAATGAAATTGGCTTAAACCAATGCCATAATGAAATTGGCTTCAACTGATGCCATTATGAAATTGGCTGAAACAAATGCCATAATGAAATTGGCATAAACCAATGCCATTATGAAATTGGCTTAAACCAGTGCCATTATGAAATTGGCTTATACCAATGCCATAATGAAATTGGCTTATACCAATGGCAGTATGAAATTGGCTTAAACCAATGCCATAATGAAATTGGCTTATACCAATGCCAGTATGAAATTGGCTTATACCAATGCCAGTATGAAATTGGCTTATACCAATGCCATAATGAAATTGGCTTAAGCCAACGCCATAATGAAATTAGCTTATACCAATGCCAGTATGAAATTGGCTTGTACCAATGCCAGTATGAAATTGGCTTAAACCAATGCCAGTATGAAATTGGCTTAAACCAATGCCATTATGAAATTGGCTTATACCAATGCCATTATGAAATTGGCTTATACCAATGCCATACTGAAATTGGCTTATACCAATGCCAGTATGAAATTGGCATATACCAATGCCATAATGAAATTTGCTTATATCAATGCCACTATGAAATTGACTTAAACCATTGTCATTATGAAATTGGATTATACCAATGTCATTTTGAAATTGGCATATACCAATGCCATTATGAAATTGGCGTATACCAATGCCATAATAAGATTGGATTGTACCAATGCCATTATGAAATTGGCTTATACCAATGCCATAATGAAATTGGCTTAAACCATTGCCATTATGAAAGTGGCATATACCAATGCCATTATGAAAATGGCGTATACCAATGCCATAATGAAATTGGCTTATACCAATGCCATTATGAAATTGGCTTATACCAATGCCATTATGAAATTGGCTTATACCAATGTCATTATGAAATTGGCTTATACCAATGCCATTATGAAATTGGCTTATACCAATGCCAGTATGAAATTGGCATTAACCAATGCCAGTATGAAATTGGCTTATACCAATGCCATGATGAAATTTGCACAAACCAATGCCATCATGAAATTGGCTTATACTAATGTCATTATGAAATTGGCTTCTACCAATGCCATGATGAAATTGGCGTTAACCAATGCCAGTATAAAATTGGCTAATACCAATGCCAGTATGAAATTGGCTTAAACCAATGCCATGATGAAATTGGCACAAACCAATGCCATTATGAAATTGGCTTATACTTATGTCATTATGAAATGGGCTTAAACCAATGCTAGTATGAAAGGTGTGTATACCAATGCCAGTATGATTTGCTGCTTTTTTAGATGAAATTTGATGTAAGAAGTTTTACCTTAAACAAAATGGTATCATTTTAATATAAACTAAAAATAAAGAAAAATATTTTATCTCACCAATATTATGTGTTTACACAATTTTTCAGTGTATTCAAGTTGCACGCTCGGCTTGCTGCCTTCTCTGATAGTGAGGCTTTAAAAATCACAGTAGGCTTTGGTGGAGGTGAGTTTTAATAAATGTTAAAATTTAATTTGAAACACTCTCTAGTCCGTTTCCTCTGTAGAACCAGTACTTGGTGTCTTTTCGGGGAGATCTAAAGAACGCTCCCACAGTGGAACAAACCCGGGACCTTGTCGCTAAGTGGACATCATGTCATCTACACCACGGCGCTCTTCATATTAAAGCTCAATGTTAATTAATCCTTTTGTTAGTTTGCTATAATGTTTTATTGTTTAGTTTAAACCTATTTATTTAAGCTCGATTGCATCGAAAGCCGTAGGCTTATATAAACGCTCTTGAGTCCGTTTCCTGGGACTATAACCAGTACTTGGTGTCTTTGAGGGAGATCAAAGGAACCCTCCCAGTGGGGTTCGAACCCATGACCTCCCGATCGCTAGGCGGACACCATATCCTCTACGCCACGGCGATTCTATTGTTTAACATGTAATATATTTTCATGGAAGTTTTATGGATGTTTCATTCATCTCTCTTTGTTGCGAAGCAAATTTAGCTGAAATTATGTATTAAATTTTTTTTTGGTATTTGGTTTGAAGAAATATTATTTTAAGAAAAAGTAGCAATGAATGATCAATATTAACAGATTTTATGAAGAAAATATGAGATTCCTGGCAAATTACCATACCAAACCTTTGAATATACAAGAACATCACTCTGGGAAAACAAACTGGGCTTGATGCATATATGATATACGTAAAGTGTGGTCCTAGATTAGCCTGTGCAGTCTCCACAGGCTAATCAGGGACAACACTTTCGGCCTTAACTGGATTTTTGCTAAGAAAAATATCCTTAAAACGAAAAAAACATAAAATCAGAAAGTGTTGTCCCTGATTAGCCTGTGTGGACTGCACAGATTTATCTGAGACGACACTTTATGCACATACATTAAGCCCTGTTTTCAAAGAGCGTGGCTCTAACGGAAACAATTTCTTTTGCCACTTTCAGGCTTTGTGTACGTGTTTGACAAGAATTGGCAAGGTAGGATCCACTACAACGTGTTGCCAGTGTCTAGTCTGAGCACAGTACTCGTATACAACTCAGAGAGACGTCAAATTGTCATGCAGATCATGGTATGGGGGACTAAGTCTGTGTGTGTGTGTGTGTGTGTGTGTGTGTGTGTTTGTGTGTGTGTGTGTGTGTGTGTGNTTTCTGGTGTGTCTGTCTGTATATCTGTCTGTTTGCGGTGTGTTGTCTGTCTGTCTGTGGTGTCTGTCTGTGGTGTCTGTCTGTGGTGTCTGTCTGTTTGTGGTTTGTGTCTGTCTGTCTGTGTGGTGTATTTTTATGTGTCTTTGACTTTTTGTCAATCTCCGTTTTGCCCGTTATCTGTCTGTCTTTGTCTGTCTTTTTGTCAGGTGTGATTCTGTGTGTTTGTCTGTCTGGTTTGTCTTGTCTGCCTGTTGACTGACTACCCATCTGTTGAAACCACCACAATGTGTTGTCTGCCTGACTGTCTTTTCAATTACTTTCTTTTATTTCATCTATGAACAGTGTACACAACAGTCCCAAATCAATTACTGGCAATGAGGTCTGGTAATCAATTACAGGACTTTGTCAGGTACCTCATGCAGAATGGCTTTGTCCAAGCTTTGCTTGACTTTCGTGTAACCAATATCTACCAATCCAATGCTTGATGGAAACCTTAGACAAAGGCAATTTGCTTGCATCAAAAAGCAGTATTCAGTTGAAGTCATTGGATATGTGAGCTCCGCTCTGGGAAAATGGGGCTTAATGCATGTGCGTATAGTGTCATCCCAGATTAGCCTGTGCAGTCCGCACAGGCTAATTAGGGACAACACTTTCTGATTTTACGGACTTTTTTGTTTAAAGGAAGTCTGTTCTTAGCTTAGGCTGAATGTGTTGTCCCTGATTAGCCTGTGCAGACTTTTCAGGCTTATCTGGGACAACACTTTACGCACATGCATTAAGCCCCATTTTCCCAGAACGAGGCTCAAATCACTGCACTGTTTTCCTCTATTTTCAGCTTAGTCCAATGAACACCTATATCCATGGCGGCTACACACACAAGTTTGAGAACCAGGAAGGAGATGTCTCCGTAGTTGCTAGGTAACATATTGGGGCATGTTCTTTTAATAGTGTTATAGTCTTTTAGATGTTTTTAATCCTTTCTGAAACGTTAGCAATTAAGTTCCAGAAGATAGTGCCTAAGGATAGGTAGATAGTTTTCATTAAAGAGAAGTGAAGGGCACAAATAACATTTTAGATGTATGGCTATGTGCTATATAATTATGGAGTTATTGCTCTTTGATAATTTAGCATTTGTCAGCGTTGTCAACTGCCACATGCTTCTAAACAGATTTTCCAACGCAGAACAATTATTTCAGCTATTAAATGAAAAATTTAATTTTAAGTATTGAAAGATTTCATTGAATAATCTGCAGTGAACAAAATTGTTACTGTTCATTTCATAATTTTGGATTTATTGCCCTTTGAACAAAAATAATTTTTTATTTTTGCGCCAACCATAATTTAAAGACGAAGACTCTTAATTGAATGTTTTATAAAATACCTCTGTAGATATTCTTTAAACAATTATTTATATTAACTCACATTTAAATTGATTATCATTTTTGGATATTTTCAATGACATATTTCTGCTACATAATAATATGATTATTTTACTAGTGAATCACTTTTGTCTATGATCAATCTACAAATATTTTGAGGACTGATTCCAACTTCTATTAAACATGCTTTTATTTGGAACCAATTGCTCTTGATGTCAACGCATTTTAAGTATTTCCATTATATGCAAGGAAATCCTGGTCACAGCACCAAAATGTCTTTGCTATTAATGGTAATACTCAAAATGTGTTGTGTTTCTTGTGTTTATTGACTAAGGTCACATACAGAAGTGAATGTTAATACGCCAAATATTACGTTGTCCCAATACAGAAATACTGTGACAAAAGTTATAGTTTCTAGTTTTCACAGTAATTCAATTTGACCATTGCTCTGACTGGGAAAACTTTGCTCAATGCATGTGCTTTAAGTGTCGTCCCAAATCAGCCTGTGCAAGCCGCACACGCTTATCAGGTATGACTTTTTGCGCTTTTATGGAATTTTAAGTTTTAATGAAGTCTCATCTAAACAAAAATCCAGTCTAGGTGGAAAGTGTCATCCCGGATTAGCCTGTGCGGACTGTGGAATGCACATGCATTAAACCCCATTGTCCCAGAGCGCATGCTCATTTTTATTGACGGCTTACAGACTGGGAACCCAAGGCTTCTTGGTGCAAGCTGGAGTGGAGAAGAAGATCACATCATTCAGCACTGTAGGGGCCACGCTGTCTGTAGGGGTCCCAACAGGTGTGGCTTTAACTGTCAAGTAAGTGTGATAGCAAGCATCTTACTTAACCCTTTACCACCCAGATACGCAGTCAACACATTTGTTGTTGCTTAGGATATCAAATTAAATTTAAGAGCTTTCTTGCTAGATTTTATGTTTAAAAGCCTTCATTTCCAACCCTAAGGTACTGATGAGCAGCTGACAGCATACAACCTGAGCAAAGTGCGAGTTGCTCGCAGGCTGTTCTGGTTTTATGCTGGTTGCATATAGACATTTTCACTTTGATTCTGAGCAGGAAAGGTTTATAAATAGTGTAAAAATACTCTTAAAGCCTCTGAAATAGGCACACAATCCAAAGAAAATACCTCAACAAAATTGTTCAGAAACGTTATGCTTTTTTATCATTACAAAGCGATGAAAGGTTTGTCATGATTAACCCTTTGCATGCTGGGAAATTTGTCGTCTGCTAAAATGTTGTCTGCTTAATTTCTAAAATTAGCATTTTCTTTGATTTTTTTTTCAAAGAATACTATCAGAATAGCAAACAGTTTGGATCCTGATGAGACGCCACGTTCTGTGGCGTCTCATCTGGATCCAAAGTGTTTGCAAAGGCCTTCAAAATCCGGTTCCAGCGCTCAAAGGGTTAAACGCGTATGATCTATGACTGGACAGTATCAATATCAAATGCCTCAATTGGGTTTTTTGGAAACATTCAGCTCTTCTTTTATTGTGGTTAAATGATGAAACATATGTCAGATGTTATATTTTAGCCATCATGTCAAATTTAATATTATTTGCTATTTTGATGTGTACAAATTATAAGCTACATAAAATAAATGACACTTTATAATGTTGCAATGCATTTAATGATCATTATGTTATTTTTTGCTAATTTAAGATAACAACATCATTTGCATGGTGATCAAATTTATCTAAGACTGTTCTGTATTTTGTTTCAGGTTATTTTTCAGACCAAATATTAACCTTAGTTTTGAAGTGCTCATTAAAAAAACCACATACTTTCAGTGAAATTAATGTATATGACACTTCACATTTCTTTTTCAGATTGTTTCGCGGCCAGCACAGTTTCATTGTTCCCATCAATCTGTCAAGCGAGATTCTGCCGTCTGCCGTGTTCTACGGCACCATAACGCCCATCATAGTGTACATGGCTGTGAAGAAACTGATAGTCAACCCTTTCCTCACACAGCAGAAAGAGAAGTAATGAGCCTCGTTATGGGAAAACTGGCCTTAATGCATGTGCGTAAAGTGTCCTCCCAGATAAGCCTGTGCAGTCTCCACAGGCTTATCAGGGACCACACTTTTCGCCTGGACTAGATTTTTGTTTAAATGAGACTTTAAAAAAATATATATAACACCTGTTGCCCTACCTCAAAAGTCAAGGTCACACTTAGAGGTCCAAATTCAAATGTGACCTTAACACAGCAGTTTTTATGCCCCCTTCTTCGAAGAAAAGGGGGTATATTGTTTTTGGCCTGTCTGTCTGTCATTATTTGTGTGTATCTGTCTGTCCCAAAACTTTAACCTTGGTCATAACTTTTGCAATATTGAAGATAGCAACTTGATATTTGGCATGCATGTGTATCTCATGGAGCTGCACATTTTGAGGTGTGAAAGGTCAAGGTCATCCTTCAAGGTCAAAGGTCAAATATATGGGTCAAAATCGCTCAAAAGGGGGCATAGTGTTTGACAAACACATCACTTGTTTTTTGTTACAAAAGTGGAGTTTTAAGACTTAAGTGGAATGTGGGGTATCAGTGTCCTATGAACACATGTCTTGTTTCTTTTGGAAATCTTTAAGAGTAATGTTAAAAATTGCCAAATCGTGTTCTATTTTGTACTTGTCAGAGATTTGGATCGTAAGAAGAACGAGCACCAGGAGCGTATGCAGGAGAAGAGAAGGGAGGCAGAGGCCATGGTAGGTTGTCATGGTAACACTTGCAAAATATATGAATCGCGCTCTGAGATACTGGGTTAAATGATGTGCGTAAAGTTTCGTCCCAGATTAGCCTGTGCAGTCCCCAAAAACTAATCAGGGACGACACTTTCAGCTTTTATGATATTTTCTTTAAGGAAAGTCTCTTTTTAGCAAAAGTCCAGTTTAGGCGGAAAGTGTCGTCCCTGATTAGCCTGTGCGGACACTTTATGCACATGCATTAAACCCCCTTTTCACAGAGCAAGGCTCATATTGTGTATTGGACAATTGTCTCAAAATAAGTTTGGGTAGGAATTGAGTATTTAAACAACTGGCCCAAAACGGTTTAGCAATGTTCACACCAGTCAAACAAAAGGAGGGAATGATAGGCTTGAATATGCCAAACAAATGTGTTCACATAAATTGTTAAAAGCAATTTGCGTAGGGTATGGATTGAGACCTTGAAAAGTCTCCAAAAGTGTTAAGCAAATCTCAAATAAGCAGTAAATATTAAAACTTTCCTAAAAATCGCGCAAGTTTTGGTGAGTTTATTTAATGAGGTTTGAAACTGGGACCAGATGCCTTGGCAGGTTCCAACAATTATTGATATCACAAGTTATAACATCTTCACATGGAAGTAGAAAGGAATATCCTGGATTTACCATGGATGTTTGTATGTCTGTACACAGCCTGGCCTTGTGAATTGTTTGCGTTTTGGTCATGAAATCATTTTTCACCCTTTTGACAATGTTGGAGTAACTCTGGCCGCCTTCATCAACCACAAATCCTTTAATGAAGTTTTTGACTGAAATGCTGTTTCAAACTGTGAAAAGAATCCTAATCAGCAAAACTGTTTAATTCCTTGTTTGTTGCATGTGTTTGTGCTGGGTTTAGTGCTTATGTTCTTGGTCAG
Source organism: Dreissena rostriformis (assembly GCA_007657795.1). NCBI lineage: Eukaryota > Metazoa > Mollusca > Bivalvia > Myida > Dreissenidae > Dreissena > Dreissena rostriformis. Next base: position 20,348 of record VMBQ01003514.1, read on the forward strand.
ACTGAGTAGCAATTAGTAACTTGCCATAAATGAGCCTTGTTCTGAGAAAAGTAGGCTAAATGCATGTGCGTGAACTATCATCCCAGATTAGCCTGTGCTGTCATCTAAACTTGATTTTCGTTCAGAAGAGAATTGCTTTAAAAAAAAATCATAAAAGCTGAAAGTGTTGCCCTGATTAGCTAATCTGGGATAACACTTTTTACACGGGAATCAAGCCCAGTTTTCCCAGAGTAAGGCTTATATTTGCTCCTCCCTTACAGGTGGAGTTAATGCGAGAGACTGTAGAGAGGAATATAGAGATGGAGGATAGAAAGAACGGACTGATCATCACCACGGCAATATACGGCAAACTGTCTGCAGAGAATCCAGGGTAGGGCAGGCTTTAATTGAGTTGTCACTGTGTTTTAATGATCGTCATCATGGCGATATACCCAAAAATGTGTATGCGGAAAATAGGGA